>APFE030944819.1:0-76966 GCA_000404065.3 Pinus taeda
TTTTGATGAAAGTCCCCTATTGAGCTATTATCGCTGTAGAGACGAATACTCAAAGGGGCACGATCTTATAGGGTTGTGGGAATCCAATCTCCCAAGGTATCTCATTTCTTCAGTCATTTATTTCCCAGAAATCATCCATTACTGCCATTCTAACTATGATCTGACTCAAAGAGCTGTAATATCCCCTGACCAGAGTGTTCTTTTCCCCATTACTCCCCAAGCTATCAATGTGATGCTCCATTTTGAACTTGGTCAAAACCTCACTCCCTTGTCCATTGGGGAATTGCTTGAAAAATCTACTCGGTTGTCCCCTGAAGAGGTAATCAGAAGATCACATCCTTGGATAAAAAGTCTTAATACTAGTCATAATATTTGTTTGCTCCAAGATTGTTATCAAATCTATTCAAACGGAGGTTATAAAGCATAACAGTTAAAGAGTATCAGTGGTTAAAGTGTATCAGGTAAAAGTCAGTGAAAGTTAAAACGAAGTTACAGAGCAGTCAAAGGTAAATAGTAAAAGTAAATATAGAAGGCAGTAAAATGGTAAAAAGAGATGATAATACTTTCACCAATATTGAGGTTTGTCTAAAGTGAAAGTAAAACAATCAAAAGAGCAAGAAAGTAAGAAGATGAAAAAACATAACAAGAAGGAACATTTTTGCAGAAATTGCATATTTTAGTCATAGTTTTGCAGAAAATATTGTGATCAATCCAAGATGAATTTTACAAAAATTAAGGAGGTTTATGTTCTTAAGAGGGCCATCTACGAAAACCTCTCTCACGTTTCTAACAGCCATTATGGTTTTGGAAATATTAAACAATGTTGGAAAGCACTTTTTGCAGAAAATTTCAGTTTAAGTCATCATTTTGCATAGAGTATTTTGGCCAATCCAAAATACTTCATACAAAACTGAAGGAGGTTTTGTTCCTAAGATACCCATCTACTACAACCTAGCTTAGTTTTTTCACAGTGATTTTATAATGAGAGATACATGCGCATCTTTACAGGTCATTTTTCAGACTCTGTAAAACTCTGTTTTACACATATTTTTTAGAGAGACTATTATGCATAGCTGGAGAGGAATTTTGGGAAAATGAAAGAGTTTTATCTCAAAAACATATTTATCTACAATAACCTCTTTCACCTTTTACATATCTATTACGGATTGAGAAATAAAAAAATATCATTGGACCCCAAGTTTGCAGAATTGTTGGAGCAGATTGCACAAAGAAAGGAAACAGTTAGTGACTTGGATGCCTCATCATCAACTAAGAGTTGGATAAAATTCGAATTATTCTCTTTTTCATCACCTATCCATACAAAATAGTGCCAAATAGATGCATTAGTTTGAGTGTCCTTTAATTAAGTTCTATTTATGTAAATAGTTGAAGAGATTTGTGAACCAATTTTGATATTTGTTTCAAGATATTTTAGTTTAGAATTGGTATAAATACTCCACTCTTGGAAGCATTGAGGCGGATTCCATTACTTGGCCGTAACATTGAAACTTCAGAATAAAAGTGCTTGGAGAAATTTTTCGTCGTGGCTTAACTGGATGATGATTTAAAGCACCGGACTTGTTGCAGGATTCATGTGTCAGACAACAGTTCAATAAGTTTTTCTACCCTTTGTCTTAAATTTTATATTAGTCTATAATACCATCATATCCATTTCTGAATAATTTGCATAAGAGATTGAAACAGAATTTTGCTTAATTGTACTCTGTTTTCAAATGTTATTATTCTTGATGTTTTCTTCTAAATTAGTTATAAGCATGAATTCTTAAATGCTCTTGCTTTACTAATTTAAACATTGTTGATTACTATAACAAAGGATTCTTCATTGCTCTTTGTTTGTAGTCATCTCATTTCTTTCTTTTGGACATGGTGAAAGACTCTTAGCTGCCTTTCATCCCTTCAAAATCATCCCATCCACTTTAAATTTTAAGGATTGTTCTCTGTCTAGCCATTTTGCCCTGTAATACCATTTTGTGCTTAGAATAGAAATCCAATAAAGCCATCCTTTAACTCCATAGCCCAATGGACTAAAAGCTCTCAATCTTGCCCTTAGTTTGTGGATTTCACCATTTTCCCAAAACAAACTCTTGAATCTATAACTAGCCTAAAACCTTCCAAGAACAAAGATAAATCATAAAGAGAGAGCCCTCTCTCGATGCAGATTGGCTAGATTTTGCATCTAAAAGGTTGGTTTGTGGTTACCTCGGGTATACTTTCCTCTTACACAACTTCTAGGAAAACCTGCGTGATAACACAAGTGATAAAGCAACATAGACCTTGTCCCCCTCAAGGGGAAAGTCATCAAAGAATCAAAAAATCGTATTCTAAAACACAAATTTCTCCAAAGTACCAAAATATTTTCAATGGTTTTTGTTATTAATGTACAAAGTTTGGACATAAGGTTGTAAACTGAAGAGCATATCTTTGAAATAATCATATAATCATATAATAAATAAATCTTATCAGTCAAACAAAGATAACATATTTGTAAATCCACATAGGAATAATCCTAGGGACAACAACCCATTTTCTCTTGTCTTATTATATTGAATGTTATAACTATCATAACTATGGACATAAAGCAACTGAGTGTAGAACCAAAAAATTCAAATAAGCTCCTTAGATCAAGTAAGCTCAAGAGGAACCTGTTGTAGCTACTGCAACACCCTCAAATTTTTTGGCTTGCACTCAAATTTCAGAGCCTTGATTGGTATTTTCCTTGATTGTTGCAAACGCTCATGCTTATTTCATGAGCTTTCTCAAAGTTATTTGTCTCCTTTAGCTTGATGGATTAATTCTCGTCCTCTGGCATGTTTGACTGATATGTAATGTTTGTGATCATTTTTTGATGGTTTCGAAGGTCAGTCTGTGTGAAAGTGGGCTTTCCTAACCATGTAAACATCTTTTGTGCTCATACACAAAGTCTTGAGCACTCTCACACAAGTGTCATCACGGTCGTCCTAAAGTCTATCTTAAGTGTTGCACTTGTTGCTTCTTGTCATGAGATAGTCACACAAAGGGGAATGCTTTGTTTTTTGTTCCGATGGTCTAGGTTCACATGTCATGCATGGCATATGCATGTGGTTTGTTGATTGTGATCTGTCACTGGCATGGAGGATGACTGGGATTGACAGTGGATTTCCTATCCTTGCCATTTCCTGGATAACCATGGTGACTGTGGTTTTATTTTCAGTGTTGTGTTTTCGGTTCGTTCTCATGTTCCTTATTTTGGGTTGAGTTATTGGTCCTGTAGCCTTTGTTGGACAAACGTTCTGGAGCCCTTGGTGGATCGACTTACTAATCCTGGAACCTTGGTTGGACAAATGCTTTGGAGCCCGGTAAAATTTGTAGGTTGAGTTACTAGTCTTGGAGCCTTGGTTGGAAAAATGCTCTGGAGCCCTGGAAGGCTTGGATAGAGACCAATCTGATGATGGTTTTGTAATTTACGACCGTGAGGTGGAAACATTGTTTGATGGGTTGAGGTGGATGACCTCTTGAAGCCCTGGATGAGTTTTGATTGGTGTGTTCTATGAGATCCCACATTCATGCTTGGAAAATGGCATGGGGGTGAATGGTTGAAGAGAGATTTGGCTCAACCATTCTACGGTCAGGTGGAACATGGAAGTCCCATCCTAGGTTTGGATTTTGCATCATTAATGAAAGGTTATTTCTCCTTGTATTTCTATGAGTATTGTGATGGATTATATGTGGTCTATATGGTTGTACTTTCATTAGTATTTATGCTGCTATTATGTTGGTTATGTATGTGTTTTATGACAATAGCTATGTATGGATTTCATCATGTTTTTACTTGTAATTGAATGATCAATGTATCTATGACCTAATGGATGGAATGGCAGTTGATTTGCTGAGGCATCAATGGTTATTAACGATTCTCAACTAAGAATGAGACCCCTATGTTCAAAATTGTTCTTTACACCTATAGATTACATATTCATGATATGTTTGACGAAATGCCTATCATGGCTAGTAGTGGTCCACTCAAGGTCTTAAACAAGTATTTTCTTTAGTACTGTTATTTCCGTGTTATTTTACTATTCTGAAGAGATGGTTCAATTCTGGGCAGTTACCCAGGCTCTAGTCCTAGAAAAGTGGCTCAAATCCTAGGGACCCTAGCATAGCACTAACTAAATGAGTCTCTAGATGCTGGCAGGCAAGCCTGTGAGAGCGACTCTGGGTTTCTGGATGCTGTCATGCCTATAGGATGAGAGCAACTGGGGCTTAAGTTGTCCAAAAGTTCAGTGGGACCCAAGGGAATGTTGTCTGAAGTGTTGGATTGGTTCCTGAGGGTCCTAAAGGTTATGTTGAATGTTTGTATTGTGTGTTTCGGTTGGTTCCACTTCCTTAACATGACTTAGGAGGTTGAATCATATCATAGTGTCCCCTCGTCGCATGTTTACCCCACTGACCGGTTGCTTGGGTAGACGTGGGAGGAGGGTGTTACAATTAGCTCCACGGGGTCCCAACTGAGCTACGCACTATGTAGTATTAACCCACATTGATGTTACCTTGTTGCTTGAAACTGCACAATGTGCAGTCACTATCCTATAGGGATGTTTTTATGTGACATTCCTGTACCCAACAACCTTCCTTGACCCCTAGAATTGCATAGTTGTGCCTCTCAGTCCGGCTTGAACTACACACTTTGTACCTTCAGCCCTCAAGATTTTCACTTTCCTGTTGGAACCCTGCAATGCACAAAGATCCCAACTTCCCTTGGCCTCCATAACTATGCAGATGTTTCCTCTAATGCCCTTCCCTTAGCCAGATCTCACTATCCCTAGAAACTACTTAGATTTTCCTTTCAGGCCTCTCTGCTGCCCATTCCCCCTTGGAATCCGAAACTGCACAACCTTTCCTCCTAGGGCCTCATCCCACATCAACCACTTCTTGCTTGAACTGCGTAATTTTGAACCTCAATGACCACTGCGCAATCTCTCCTTAGTGAGGATTGTGTAGGAAAGTTCCTCAGTCAAGCCTGAGGTGCGCTCTACACAATCTCAGTGACCAAAATCTCTCCTTATCAACTGGAACTACACAATGTGCAGTGACTGAGCCCTTCCTCCTAGCCTGTGACTTGTCATGGCCTCAGTTCATGGATAATAATGCATCATCTTAGACTAGGAAGGAGTGAATTGCAGGAACAGGTACACTATCAAGTCATGGCGAGATGATGAAGAAGGAGAATAAGAAGGGAAGCATTCCTAAAGACTCACTTGTAGCTAAATGAATGAGTGGACCTACCAAGTGCAAGTAAAGGGACATCAGTTTGCAACCACCTGCTAAGACCGAAGATCACTGAAGACCTCGCACCACCAAGCTATGTGGAGGAGAAGAGAAAGCATATCCAAGAACACATCTAGGACTCGGTAGGAAAATTGAATTGATATTGCCACATCATCAAGCCATTCCATGTTAGTAGTGTCATGAGTTGTCATATGCCACATCCCTATTGTGGACCATGTATATTGTAATCAAATGTATTGGAAAGTGTAAGTCCAAAGGAAGCACATGAATATGAAGAGTCATGATAGTTGAATAGTCATAGCAAGTTGAATAGTCATGAGGGTAGTCAAAGAGTCACAAGGGGAAGGAATTACGCCTTTGGTTATATATACCCCCTCATTGTATGGGCAAAGGAATTTTACCCTTGGCTCCTCCCGCAAGGCTTTAGAGAGACCAACTAGTTCTTTGAGGAGCAAGGAGTGGCTCCAATGTCCCACTATTGGGATGTACAATGTAAATATGTGTCTTGGAACTTTTTCTTAATAACATAGTTCTTTTAAGGCCAACAGATTCTTCATGCATGGACTATGAATGTTTGTAAGACTATTCTGTGGATGTTTGTATTTCATGTTTTCTTTC
Source organism: Pinus taeda (assembly GCA_000404065.3). NCBI lineage: Eukaryota > Viridiplantae > Streptophyta > Pinopsida > Pinales > Pinaceae > Pinus > Pinus taeda. The sequence goes on from APFE030944819.1 coordinate 5,905, forward strand.
AAATGTACTAAGATAGTTGAGATATTTACGGTTATTTTAGTGTTGATCTTACTGAGAATGTTTTGTAATGGTTGTTAGTTATCCCATCCTTGTGGACTATTCCATAGGATACTAGACATATATTTCCTTGCTTATTGGTTATAACTATTTTCGCATCCGCTGTGGACTATTTCGCTAGATGTTAGACAGATCTTCCCTTGTTTGGTGGTTGTAATGACTGTCACATCCGTTGTGGACTATTCCGTTGGAAGTTAGAAAGGTCCTTCTGGTTCATGTGTGTCTCTCCCTAGGTGGTACTATTACCTCTTGCTTAGAGGCTCACTCTTCTCTCCCCCTTTGTAGTAGAAGAACCTCAACACAGTTGCACTGCACACTCACTAGGCAAACTCACCTTGCTTTTTGAAGATACCATTGCAGCACTCTCTTGTGCTAACAATTAGAACCAAGGAAAATCTTTAAGGATTTGGAAACTGGACCTTTATACCAGATGGGACTCATACACCAAATGGTGTGAGGTTTGATTGGGACTTCATATCAGGGAGATCCCTTGAATGTTGGCGAGTCCAGGACCGTCAACATTTATGGTGCTATAAGGAGGATCGCCAATATTTTATGGCTAATGGACCCACTGACCCCACTAATCCATCTTTTGGTCAAGGAAACAACTTTCACTCCATCTCCCCTACTTGTACTTTTGAATTTGGTGACTCTTCCCATCCTAGGCCTAAATGTGAAATCCTGTATGATCTACTTCAGGCCATCCTCCCCATTCATTCTGGGAATAATCAGTATTCCATATTCTCAAAAGAAGAACAAGACCACCCCAACAGGAGTAGTAGTCATGATCATTGAAGAAGTGTTCCTCGCCACTCTTGATGAATTAACAACTATTGTAGAAAGGAAAGAAGAGCCTCCACTCTTTGACTGAGGTATCAGAGGCAATCCCTTACTCTCGGGTTCAAATTTTGGCAGGACATGCGAAGGAGAAGAGGAAGAAGAAGAGGAAGAGGAACCATCATATTCAAAAAAGGAAGAGGAAGATATGGTAGAGAAAAATCTGGACTAAATGACTCAGGGCCCACTGGCACTACTGAGTGTCCTACACAATATGTAGAGGCACGCCGAGAAGCTCTTGACAAAATATGACCTTGACAAGGCAGTGAAGGCTAAAGATCACTTGGAAAATTTTTACCTACATTTATAAACACTTGAGGTACGTTGCGATGATGTTGCATGCAAACGTTTCCCATATACCATGGATGGTAGAGAAGCTATATGGTTTCACAACCTTCCTCCAAAATCCATCCATTATTAGAAGGGATTCAAAAATATCTTTCTTGAAAATTTTGTTGAAGATAAGACCCCTGCCATGTTATTAAAGGAGTTGGGCAGTCTTAAGATGGAGCAAAAGGAAAAATTTAAATATTTCAATCAGAGGTTCAATTGCATCTTGAACAAATTTTCAGACGACATAAAATGTCATGTCTCCATCACCATAGACTACTACACTTCTTCCTTTCCAACAAATATTGCACAGTTTGTAAAGTGAACTATGAGACAAACATTGATAGAAAACTATGAAGAGGATATTTTTGTTGAGTAGGACTTGCGTGCTATTGGAGTTATCATAGATGATGATTCAACAAAATACTCCAAGGACATGACTAAGAGGTCTTAACCCTCTGTGAGCAAGGCTAAGGAAAAATAATAGAATGATCTTGAAAGTTTGACTCGTCTCGTGAAGTCCATGACCAGTGAAATGGCTAAACTCAAACAAAGGACAAGTGTGACTATCATGAGTAGTATTACTCCCACGTTCATGCTCAGAAGGAATTCAACTTCTAGTAGCAGCAGTAATCACCCAACCAGATCTTCAAAAAGTTCCAAAGTGGTCCTATATATTGAAACAAATGGCACGGATTTGTATTACACGTTTCATAATGAGCATCATTCAGAGAAGACTTGCCCAAAGTGGAACCAACTCATGAGCAGAATGGTAGTGTAGTTTGTTGACTTAGTCATGGTTGAGGAGTAGGTTGAGCTCGATGAAGAGAAGAAAGAAGTTGCTGCAACTAATGAAGCTCCAAGCGTTGGGCATGCAGTGAACATGTATCATTTCATTCTCGCAGCCCAAAAGAGTACTCATGATGATCAGCCTTCAAGTGATGGTCCAACCTAGAAGCAGAGAAAATGATACAACTTAAGAAGCCAAGGGTCGACCACTGTGATTGAGGTGTTGAAACAAAAATTCAAAGAAAACTTGTTAAGAAAATTCAATCCTCCAGCTAACTCACCACAGAACACTTAGAGCAAGTCTGGGAAAGCAGTTTCAATGAAAAGTGTTTCCTACAGAAGTAAGGAAAAAACCATCACTCCCGAAACCAAAAACCAAGTTCCATCCCCAGACACCTCAGTCATTCTACCCACTGTGGACTATAACATTGTAGATGATATGAAGAAGGTTCATGCAAAAATCTCCATGTTCAAACTTACAAAGATCAGGAGCCAACAAGATATCCTTCTACAGGCACTTGGATAAACCTCTACTGGTAATTCTACCTCTTCAGACAAGGGAACTAGTAGGTTTCTTGATGCTCTTGCATCTGTACTTAATGCACTCACGATGGATGCCAACACACTCTGCCCACTATTCTTGTCAATATTTGAAATATTCAACCTCAATGTAGACAATTTCTTGGTTGATTCTGGTGCATCGGTGAGTGTCATGCCACTATTTATGGACAAGAAGATCAATTGTAAATGGGAAAAGACATATACACAGATTATTGAGCTAGACAAAACTCATGTCTAGGCGATTGGTGAACTCAGGGATGTCATCATATGGATATCATCTGATGGACGAGTTCACCAATGTATCAACATAGTGATTATGGACATTCTGGAAGAATACATAGTGTTATTGAGCAACGAATGGTCAAGAAAGCTTCAGGGATACTTTTCCATAGACTGGTCACATCTATGGCTTCCATATAGGGGAAGGAACAATCAGATTCGGGTAGACTCAAAGAGATACATAAATCACATGGTGACTCCCTTGGATAGGCATAACGAGCCAATAGATTTCACATAATTATTATTTGGAAATTATTTTATGGAGACACAATTGGGGTGCTATCTTGCAGACCCATCCCAGTTCCACCAGACACACATTTGGATCTCATTCCATGTCCAACTGGAGATAATGAAATTTGCACAGCTAGTAGTAGTAGTAGTACTAGTTCAATTATTAGTCCATGTACATATGATATGTGGACTATGTACTTTGATGGATCAGAGACACAGGAGGGCTCTAGAGCTGGTTGTGTTTTAATAGAACCATTGTAGAGAAAACATTTGATCTCCAGTCTCTTGGAATTTGAGTGCATTAATAACACTGCAGAGTACGAAGTACTCTTCTTGGGCTTACATAAAACCATCGACCTCAACATTGCCATTCTAAAATTGGTAGATGACTCTAAAATCGTGGTGTGTCAGGTACATAACATTATACATTGTGTGTCACATGATCTTAAAATTTATCAACAAGAGGTATGGAAATTCATCTCTCACTTCTCAGATTTCAATATTATTTCAGTTCCAAGAATATGTAATGCAGTTGCAAATGCCCTGGAAAACTTTGCTCCTACGATGTCACCTTTAAGGGAAGACTTTTCTATTGAAATTTTGTATAAACCTTCTGTCTTGGATAATATCACTAACTTACAAAATTTTTTATGACGAACAACAGATACTGTACTTTATGGTGAATGTTGACGTATTCAAGGACACGACGATTGAGGAGGACAAGCACGATAAGCACTACAGGATGTAGCCAATGCAGAAGGGAACCTCACACCCAAGGGTGTGGTATCATTAGAGAAGAGTTATAATCTACAGAACTGCTTCCAGGGACCCGTTAATGCCAATACCCATAGTTCCACTCTGTGGCATGAACAAATCAACTTGGGAACTGAGAAAAATATGAAATTTGTCAATCTCAGTACTTGTTGCACACCACAAGAGCGGAAATCCTTCATCGTCTTATTTAAGTAGTATCGTGATATCTTCGCATGGACATACGATGAACTCAAGACATACGAGACTCGAATCATCTAGCATGTAAAGCCAATCAAGGAAGGGGCCAAGCCATTTCAGCATAAACTGAGGAAAGTTCACCCTACGCCTGAGCCCCTCATATAGGAGTTGAGAAAACTATTGGATCCTTGGATCATCTACAAGGTGTGACATTCAATGTGGCTATCAAACTTGGTTCCTGTTAGAAAGAGGTCTGGGGAGATTCACCTGTGTGTAGATTTTCACAATCTCAACCGTGCCTTGGACAAGGATAACTACCCCATGTTGTCCATGGAGAAAATAATGCAAACAATATCAAGGGCTGAAATGTTTCCTTTTCTTGATGGATTCTGAGGATACAACCAATTTTTGGTAGCAGAGCTTGACATATTAAAAACTACTTTTAGGATGAAGTGGGGCACATTCGCATTTCACTGAATGTTGTTTGGGCTAGTCAATGTTGGTGCAAGGTTGCAACATGCGATGGACATTGCCTTTCGAACACTTATTGGACAAAGCGTAGTGGTCTATCTTGATGATGTGATAGTATTCTCCAAATAGAGATCAGACCACCTGTGCTTTTTGAAGAAGATTTTTGAGAAATGCGCAAATACAGGATATCCTTGAATCCCAAGAAGAGTATCTTTGCAGTGTTTGAGGTTAACCTCCTAGGAAACATCATTGCTAAAATTTAGATCAAGTTAGACCCGGATAAGGTTAGAACCATCATGTAGATTCCCCACCCTGTGAACAAGAAAGCCATGCAGTCTTTCTTGGTCCAGATCAACTTCCTTTGTAAGTTCATCTTCGAATATGCCTAGATTGTTAAAACAATATAGGAGATGATCAAGAAGGACACAATTTATAAATGGGACAAGAACAATCTCCCTAGTATCAGAAGATAGTCTAGCAACAAACAGACAAACAAATCTATCTTTCTCTAGACATATGCGATTTATAAACAAATACTATAGAGGTGTTAAGACCCTACCTTAGATCCAACGCTTGTTCGTAGTAGCCATCCTTCAATCATTCGAAAGAGTTACCCTTGAGAACCTGCAATCACAAACAAGAAAACATCAAATAGCACCTACATAGAAAATATCATAAATCATGTCTATTATGGTGATCAAGGAATCCATAAAATAAACCATGAACCAACAGCTTATTGAGAAAAACAAACTTATTTGTATTAACTTTGAAGTAGAAGAATATTACAACCTTTTCATCCTTGATGTTGAACAAGCTCTTCCTTGGGTTCGAAACAGGAATTTCCTTTACTTTGACAAGCCTTGCACTCTTCCAAATGAGATCATAGAGGTATGTAATCTCTCCTCATAAAAACTCAACTAAGAAGACTAAGTTCCAACAGCATTTCACCTCAAAAATATTCAACTTCTAACCTCCCAAGTAAGCAGCCCAATGCTTCATTTTATGGTGCAGGGAAGGAGGTTACATGTCCACCTATGAAGGGATAGAATCCTTCTTCAAAGGGACAAGCTTCTCACATCAAGGGGTTATCTCCTTAAGGTATGGGATGCATGAACCTTAAGAGAGCGAACTTTCCACCTCAAGATTCCTTCCAGAAGCTTCTAGAAATGACTGAAACCGAGTTTTTGGAATATACTCGCGCCTTTTTAAATTTTACAAGGGTCCGCACCCATAACACAGAGACAGAGCGGTCAAGTGCACAGGAGACATGACCATTAGGTGCGGGACCACGGGTAATGCAAAGAGAAAGTCCAGAACCAGAGTTTTAGAGAATTTTGAGGGCTTTCTCTTATTTTCAAGGTTTGATATGAGGAACTGAGGCTCAAGACTTGCGAAGGAGGAAAGTATGAGTCGTAATGGACTCACACAAATTACAGAATGTCAAGGTGACAATTTTGAGTGCAACAAATTGCCCCCTAAAGTGCGAAGTTTGTAATAGATGAAGATAGAGTTTGTCATCTATGAAGAGTGAATTACTTTATCATTTCAACGATCATCCTGTGGACACCCCAGTCGGAACCTGTAAAAACATTCAATGCAAAATATATATATGTGAACATATCATTGCTGAGGTAGGCATTTCCATACTCAGATCAAAACTGACTAAACTATTCTGATACAGGAATGATTTTGTAATACAACAAGAGTATAGACATATGTAGACACAGTATGGGCGCAACCATATGTTTATAAATAGTCCACTGTATAATGAATAACAAAATTCGTCTCAGCTTGGATGGTAGAAACTAGATTCAGGGTCTTGATTTCTGCTTCCCGAACTAGTACGATTCTATCCATGTGAATGAATGTGTCGAAGTTGAACATGGTAGAAACCACTTGATAATTAGTCAATGATGTGAACTATTAACGAGTGTGAGAGAAACCACCAGTAATGTCAATGGCTCTCAAAGTATTCAATACAATCCATGAAATGTGAATAAATGAGTTGAAGTCGAACATGTCATAGAATCCTTTGATCAAATGTCAATGATGCAACCTATCGTCGAAGGCGAGAAATCTGCCATTAAGGCATGCAGATTTCAAGGTACTGACGATTTCTAGATCAAATTCCTAGATAATGAGCTGATGTTGATAGAAAGCGATCCGTCGTAGACAAGCCCACAACACAAAATCAAAGATCAAGTTTTGAAGAAATATATCGGCAAGGACTGACTCAGGGATGGTCAAAATGGATGACATATATTTTGCAGATGAATGGTTTGTTTGAATTGATCTCTTGAACACATAACAACACTGCAAATGGCTTGGTGACAATTGACCCAAAGCTAATACCCAGAAACTGACTGAAGACTTTCAATATGGTTTGATTAATTGTTAGGAAAATGATTTCCCAACCCAGGTGAACATAAAGTTTTGTGTTCAAGAGTGGTTAACAACTTTTTCAAAAACAAAGTGTAACAAACAGGTTAATTTTTCTCTCTTTTCCCCCACCATTTCTGGCAAGTACCTCTTTATTTTTAACAAGCATGAGGAGGATAACATTTGCTTGTTTATAAGCTCATCCTTTGGATGAGTCCAACTTAGTTTAAATTCAAACCCTAAGAAGGATCGGTTTGTTCCTGTTTAAAATTGAACATGTCCTTTACTGTTAAATTTTAACGAGTCCAGTATAGGAAAACTCGGTGTTTTTCAATTTTAGTGAGTCAGAAGAAAAACTTAAGAAAACTCCATGGGGGTCCTTTTTCGTAAATTTGTGTCCCTTGAGCCCGAAAAGGTATAAAATAATACTCGAGAGAACCGCTTGACCATTATGATCAAGGAGTACTTTTCATAATTAGTGGCCCCAATCCAAAAAAGTAAAAAAGTGATCGAAGACACGTCGTTTTATAACCAGTATTGAACTTGAAACAAAAAAAGTCCGACGATCTTTTCATGTTTATATGGTTAGAAAAGAGTTGTAAGTGGACCGCCCTTTTAATTCCATTTAACGAGTTAAAAAGGGAAAAAACTCGGCAATTTTTTCATATTTTACGAGTCAGAAAAGAACTTAAAGAGGACTCCAATGTTTTTCTTTTTCATAAATTTTGAAAGAGTCTGAAAAAGTGATTAAAGTATGCTCTTTATTGAAAAATGATCAATTTTCCCAAAAAATCCAATATTCTGCACAAAAGCTCAAAACACTACTCATACCTGTTTAAGATAAATAAAAATGTATTAAAAAATTTACCTTTTTAAAGTGAAAAATAAATAAATTAAAAATCCATTTATTCGAAAAAACTTATAAAAAGGGCTTTTCTAACTTCATTTTTACCATTTGATTTCAGAGTGAGAAGTCAGAGCTTTTGGGTAAGAAAGTTCCTGTGAAGATTCTGGAAAATCTGTCTGTTGGAATCGAAAATCGTCAGCTCTGGGTAATCCACATCCTCCTTATCTTGCATTTCATCTATTTACATTTCATTTTTAGGCTTTAAATTTGATTTTTAGAGGAGAAATTGGTTTAGAAAATCACCCGCGGGGGTCCGCAGGTGCATCATGCGGCCCCTGGGAACCCCAACTTTTTCTAGGAAGAAAAAAGTTATGGGTCCACACCTATTGCTTACAACGTGTGTGAACCTATGAACTGTTTCTAAGCAACGAGTGCGGACCCTACGAAATGGATTTTAAAAATTTAATTTTCTCCATTTTTTGCCCAAAATTTTTCAAACTAAATTGTTCTAATGTGGTTTTTTTGCATTATAGGACACTCAAAATTCTTATTTTGCAAGAATGCGAGCATGAGGATGTGGATCTTGCCGCAATAAATCATCTGCCCGCAATACAAGCATTGAGAGCAAGCAGACTGTTTAAGTTCTGGGCTAGGACCCAAGTAGACCTCTTACAATGGCTGGTAGACATATGGAACATACAGGACCATTGTTTCGTGATTGGTGGCCACCGACTCGAAATCAAGCTAGAGGACATATATTTTTTGACTGGTTTTCCCAAGAGAGGTGAACGATTATCTCTTTTCAGGACTAGGCCAGGTGGCCAGTCTGTCACTAGTCTCCGATTGGATTTTTGCAATGATCAAACAAAGGACAAACGAATTAATATTAAAACTATCGACCATCCTAAACTTAAGGTTATTGCATTCACTATTACCAGGCTATGCGGGAATGCAGCAGTGCATGTGGCTACTGGATCCCAGATGCAGATGGCTATAGACTATTATCGAGGCACCATATTCAACTGGTGCGAGGGTATGTTGGAAAATGTGAAAGGCCAACTAACCAGAGCAAAGAATGGACAGTTTAAAAACTTTGGATACGGTTTTATACTTGTCAGCTTTTCTCTAGAGAGGATCCCCATGTTAGCCCCACAACATATTCCTGTTGCTGCGGGTCTTCCTCGAGAGGTTAGGTTAATGCGTTGGATTGCTTTGATGGTCCATCACCCTGATGAGGCCTCAGAGGTTGTTCAATTTCTGCCTGAGTATTTTCATTGGTTGAACAACCAACCTTTTGTGATTCAAGATTTTCCATATGCCAGGATGGATTATTGCAGTGACCCAGACATGACTCTTCCACCAGGAGAGCAATGGGATGATTAAGGTAAAAACCATTTTCAACACTTTCTAAGTTTTAATTATTTTTTATTTTATTTTTTAAATCATCCAAAACTGACAATTAAAAGTTTTAAATGCAGATGTGGGTCCACGACAACCAGCCACTCTCCAACCTTACAAGAGGAGACACACAACTACATCAGTACTAGCCCCACAGGACCAATCTACATAGATCTTGACCAACTTGGAGAATCATCTAGAGCGCTTGACATCAAATATTCCAGAGATGGGCATAGATGATATTCCACTTAGGTTATAGAGATATGTGATTGGGGTCCTAGGACCTTTTAGGAGGTTCCTATGTAGGGTGGTCCAAGTAGTGGTTTCTTATCGTGATCATCACCAAGGATAGGATGATCGATTTTGTTAGACTCACATGACATTTTTGTTTTTTGTATTATCATTTTTGTCGATCATAAGGTGTTTTTCAACCTATGATCGAAGACTATGTATATTTTGACACACTTTTTCTATGCTATGATATATCATTATTACCGACTATCTCATGTAATGTGTTATGAATGCTTTTAAATTTACTGTTTTGATTATTGCAAATGTCTATTTATCATACGAGAAGAAACTGCATCTGCTAATGTATTTAAATGTCTTGGAATATGTTGATATTTAATGTAATCAAATTCACGTTCCAAGAGACGAACTCTCAAAAATAATCTTAATAACACTAGATTTCTAATAGCATAAACCCTGTTAAGTTGTAATAAAACGAGTTCAGAATCCAACCTAACAATCAAACTCTGAATCCCAAATGAGATGGTTTCAGATAATAACTCAATCACTACACTATACTCTGCAATGTTATTCGTTGTTTGACCGAGGCTTACCCCATGCATAGATACTAACTCATCAGAGGGTGAATAAATAACCCAAGCTGCGGAAGAAATGTTCTGTGTATTACGACAAGCACCATCAGCAAAACCAATGTATGTTTGAAGAGACGTCGATATCTGCAATGTCAAGAGCAAAATCAAGATAAGCAGGAATAATGATAAGATCACTCTCTAAACTAGGCACACTTTTGTAATCTAAAACACACCAACTGTAAAAAAACTAATCTAACAAAAAAAATCTCCACCCAAAATTTAAGCATAATATCTCTTCAGATAAAGTCCATTTCTGGGTTTACCCAAAGAGACACCGTCAGAATCTATCAATTCATAAGCCCCTTTTTTCAAGCTTTCGCTTAACAATGTAAGGACCATGCCACATAGGTACAAATTTTCCAGCTCCTAGCTTATCGTTTGCTTGATCATATCGTAAAACTAGGTCTCCTTTCGAAAAATTACGAGGTGTAACATTTCTGTCATACTAAGCTTTCACTCTTTTCGTATGAGTCTCGTTTGGTAATGCAACAGTGCATTGATTCTCATCTAGCTGAGCTAAGTACAAAAAACATTTCTCCTCTTCAGAAGTAGTTGGGAGTAATTCTATGGCTAACTGTAATGACGAAATTTCGCATTCAATAGGTAGCACTTCTTCCAAACCGTAGACTAATTGAAAAGGAGTGAAACCCATTGATGTTTTTACTGAGGTCTGATATGCCCAAAGTGCTGACAATAGCATGGTATGCCAATTCAACTTATGAATACCAATGATTTGTTGGATCATAGTCAGTAAAACTTTATTGATAACTTCAACCAGACCATTAGCTTGCGGGTAATATGGAGTAGAACTATTGTGGCGCAGGCCAAGTTGATCTGTCAGTTCAGTCATCATGATATTTCAAAAGTGACTTCCATGATCAGTAATAATAGCTTAAGGAACACCAAATCTAACAATTATATGATTGAATACGAAAGTTGCAGCAGTTTTGTCGTCTGTTGAAAATGTCGGCATCACCTTGTCCCACTTAGTAAAATAATCTACCGCTAGGATAATATACGCATGCCCCCCAACCGAGTGAGGGTTACATGTAATAAAGTCAATACCCCACTTTGCGAAAGGACCGACATCAATTATAGGGTGGAGTGGAGCAGGTGGAGCATGCATCTTACGATAAAAAAATTGACAATTGTGGCATTTCCGCACTGCATAGATACAATCTTTGAATAAGGGTGGCTAGAAATAAGTAGCACGCAATATCTTTTGGACTGTGGCACACCCATACATATGACCGCCACATGCTCCAGATTGATAGTCATTGAGAACCTTTTCAGCTTCTTCATGAGTTAGACAACATCGGAAAACAGAATCCGCCCCTCAACGATAAAGTGTATCACCAATAATATTGTATTGTTGGGATTGGAAACGTATTTTTCGTCGGTGAGATCATGATATTTTAGGCCGAAAAGATTGGGTTTGGTGATAAACAATAATATCTCCATACTAAAGGTCAAGAGTACTGATAAGAAACAAGGATTCATTTGCAATGGGCTGCTCCGCCACAGTTTCAGTATCAGTATGCGGGAAATCGCACATCAGTTTAGCAAAAACCAAATATTTCTTTACCTTGGATTTTTCAAATTCCAAGTCAAATTACTGTAGGATAACTATCCATTTGGAATACTTTCTCCCTAGAAATTGTTTGGTCAAGATATACATCATAGGGTTACAGTCAGAAATTACCGTGGTTTTGCGTAATAAGATGTAGTGACGAAATCTTTGGATAGCTTGAACAACTGCCAAGGCCAATTTCTCCACATGCGAATATTTAAGCTCAGTCGGATGCAGAGTATGACTAAGATAGTAAATCACATGTTCATTGTTGAATTCATGTTCCTGAAGTAAAACCATCCCAATGGTGGAAGGAGAAGCGGCGAGGTACAAAAAGTAATCCTGATTGTAGTTGGGAGGATGCAGTAATGGTGCATGGGTTAACGTGTGTTTAAGTGCATAAAAAGATTTATCAGTGATCTCATCCCAAAAGAATGGAGTATTCTATTTCAACAACCTGGTAAAACCTTTTTTTATCTCGGCGTAGTTAGGAATGAAATGACGTAAAAAGTTTGCTTTCCCTTTGCAAACTTTGGAGTTGGCGAAGAGTCGAAGGAGGAGGTAATTTGATGATAGCTTCAACCTTCGAGGGGTCAACACGGATGTCGGCTTTTGAAATGAAAAATCCTAGTAAGTGACCCGTTTCTACGTAGAATACACATTTTTGTGGATTCAACCTAATTCGATAATGCCTACATCTCATAAAGATACCTCGTAAATGAGTCTGATGATCAACTCTACGCAATGAATGGGCAGGTAAATCATTGAGATAAGGCTGCACAATGTGCTTGATGTCATGAAATGCGTAAGACATATCCCTTTGAAAAGTTGCTCCAACGTTCTTCAATCCAAAGGGTAATTTGTAATAATAAAATGTCCCCCATGGACAAATGAACGTTGTTTTAGGTTGATCAGCAGGGAGTATGTTGATTTGATTGTAACCGGAAAAACCATCCATAAAGGATAACATTTCACTGCCGGCATAGTCATCAATAATTTGATCGATATAGGGGGTTGGATAATTGTCTTTAGGACAAGCTCGATTAATATCCCTATAGTCGATACATATTCTTATTGTTCCTTGTTTTTTATTAACAGGAACAATATTCGATACCCAATCTCTTAAAGGAATTAGATAAATGAAACTTGAATGAAGTAATTTCTCAACTTCAGCTTTGATAGCAGTGGCTTTTCTTGGATGTATCTAACGCAAACATTGTCAGACAGGTTTAGCATCTGGGTAGGTTTTAATTTCATGGACAACAATCGATGGATCGATTCCTGGCATTTCTTCATATGACCAGGCAAGCATGTCATGAAATTCTTGAAATAGAGCTTTATAAACTTGGATTTCATTGTCCGTACAAGAAGCACCTATATGAATGTTTTCAGTAATTCTAGGCTTAACTGAAATGCCAATAAGAACCGTTCGAGAGACATTTCCCAAATTTAACTTAGAATCAGAATGTTGCAATGGATTATGTGGTTCTTTGACATAGTCAGTAGTAAAAATAGATGAAAAATAATTTTCAAAATGATTAATCTCAGGTAAAAATGAAGATTGATGATGAAGATCTTCACATGGTAAATCATCAACAGATAAAAGTTCACGAATCTACTCATCAGTATGAATAGGATCAGAAATTGTTGTTGTAGCTGAGGTTGACATCGAAAGTGATTCCTCATGGACCACATTCATTGGATCAGTTTCATTTGAACAAGAATCAGAAAATGACTTTATATCCTGGTATGCAATTTCAAAGGGACTCAAAGGCGTCGTGCCACCAAATGAATCCACCTTAGAATTAGAAGGTACAGTCTAGGGATCATCAAAAGCAATAGTGCTTGATGAAATCATATGAATAGTTGCAATAGAAGGCGATACGTTAGGAGGAGGGAAGGAAAAATTTCCTAGTAAACCAAAATCTTTAATCAAACCTACTCCAACATCCTTGTAAGCCATAGTTATTTTACCGACGTGCTGAATACTATCTGAAGAGGCTAGGTCGGATGAGAAATATGTCAACTATTCTATCATAACGATCTTTCTGTTATGAGGAAACTTGATAAGCCAAAAGATCGATGAAACATAGCAGTCATAACATAAGACCAACTGCGACCCTGGAGAAGGTTGCAATCTAGAGGGGCATCAACCACTTCCACATCTAGATTTACGGTTTTGCCTTCGACCCCTATAGGTAAATCCTACAAAATAGCAAAAGGATGGAACCCTTGGCCATCAAAATCCTTTAGAATTGTCGGAGATTGATTGAGTGTGGGAGAACCAAGCGATCTCCAACACTGGATCGACATAATACACGTAGAAGCTCCTTCATCAATTACAGTCCAAAAGTAAGATCTATTTTTGACTAACACTGGAATCTGGAAAGCTAATTTATGAGGTAGGCGGGGTGAAATATTCTCTAAATCGAAGATTATTAGGTTTGAATCCTGAATATCAAAAACTCCTATAGCAGACAATAGTAATTTATGTTGTACTGGGCATGATTGTAGCACTTCCAAAGCCGAAATTACTGAAGGGGAAATAGATAAGTCTTCAACAATGTTATAATTTTGAGCAGCTCTCGCATGTGTATAGAAAGTTGATTTATGAAGTATGCCTTTAGCAAGTGGCTTGATTACTAAGTCAGGGTTGGGTTTCTCGATCTGTTGCAAATCAGAACTGGGAGGAGTTGTAGTTGATGTGCTTGAATTAGAAGATTTTGCTTTTTTACCACCAATAGGGTTTCTACTACCATAATCTTATGATCGCATCACAATCTTGACATGAGACATCATCATAATGGGTTCTTCTGAGGCATTCGAGGAAGAACCAATCATCTTACTATCTTGATTAGGAAAAGGATCCTTCAAGACAACAGGCTTTGAGAACCTTTAACAATTTTCGAAACCTTTGCTCGATGTGGGCAGTCTTTGGTAAAATGATCCTCGTCGCAAATGAAACAAAGATAGTGAGGTTTACGTTTTTCGTTAGTAGATTCATTTTTATTTGTTTTCTCTTTTGAGTTTTGTTTGTTTTTCTTCTTCCCCTTCTTTTTACCACTAGATTTTGATTTAGTCGTAGATGATTCTACGACATGGATATCAACAGAAATTTCTGCGGAAGCATCTCTTGTCAAGGAATCAGGTAAAGTTTTAATAGGAGAATAATTCTTTGAAGATTTCTTCTTGCTTTTGGTACTAATTGAACCAATCATGCCGTCAGCGGCATGAGACCCTGAAGGAGCTGTAGTTATTTGGCCGTGTTCTAGAAGATCAGGGATTTTTTCATGTAAAGTACTTGACTGCGTATAAACGAGGTCAAGGTACTGAGCCTGAGCAATGACTTGCTCTTCAGTGACAACTCCTGCCTTAGCTACATCTTCAGTGATATTAGGTAATAATGATTTAACGAAACATTCCGCTAAAATTTGATCTGGAATGAAAACTTTCACTAAACATCTTCTACGTCGCCATTCGTGAATATGATCAGAAATATATGTGGACGTGGATTGTTTTAGTGAAATTAACAATTCTGTGCCATTGTCGTATCGGACAAGCAATTGAAAATGAGTTAAGAAAGAAGTGGCTAACTGATTGAAATTATAAAAATATCCTCGTGGTAACTCAATGTACCATTTGGTAGAAAGACCAATAAAAGTTCGTTGAAAAATATGTAATTGAATTGAATCATCAATGATGGAATTAGATGCACACCAGAGGTGATAAGTCATAACATGATTTGATAGATCCTCTTCTGACTTACCCTCGAATTTGGGGATATCACTGGGCAACATATTGACATTGGCAGCCAATACTAAAGATAGTAAATCGGATTGTTCGTAAGGCATGACAATTTAGGTAAATCCAAAGTTGCAATAAATGGAAAATAATGGTTGGGGTCGTGAAAACCTTGAGTAACAAGACCAGCCCCAGGAGGAGGATATCTAGGGTAGCTTGGAATTGGATTTGCATTAGGAATGTTATAACCTCCCAGGAAACGAGGATTAATCGGACCAAACTAGGGTTGTTGAGGCTGTTATAAGTATAGCCGGGGTATGGTTGATACTGATAAATTGGGTTTTGAACACTAGGACCAAATTGATATTGTCCCTGGTACAATTGATAAGTGAATTGTAGTTGACTTGTGACAACCGTACTTGGACCAATTTGTCCTGCAGGCATCTAGACCGAAATCTGAACTATAGGTCCTGACTGTGGTACAGAGACTTGAGGAGTTTGTACTGATGCAGGGATAGTAGAAACCAAAGCTATAGATACTCCAAAAATAGGTGTGGTAGGTTGGACAGAAGTTGTAGCAGGAGTTTGAGGCAAAGTCTGAGGTGAGCTAGGCCCAGGTTGCTGAACTGAACTAGGTGCAGAGGTTTGAACAGTAGGTTGGACAGGTTGCTAGGTTGGACCAGAAACCAAAGGTTGTCCAGGTTGATTAGATAACTGCACATTAGGTTGCATAGTCTGTTGAGTTGGAGACGGATCCCACGCCATATTTATTCCAGAGTATGGACCCACAAAAGGTTGTGCATATGGAGGACCATAACCTGGTTGAACGTAGGGCTAATAATTAAGCTGTACATTTCCAGCTCCCTGTAAAAACGATTGACCAGAAGGTGGTTGGAAACCTTGAGTTAGGTATTGACCTTGAGGTTCATAACCTTGAGGCACGTACTGAAACTGGGGTTGACCTTGAGGTATGTATTGAAACCGGGGTTGACCTTGAGGTATATACTGAGTCTGAGGTTGACCTTGAGGTATGTACTGAGTTTGGGGTTGACCTTGAGGTATGTACTGTCCCGAAGGTATGTACTGTCCTTGAGGTTTCCCCCCAGGCAATTATTGACTACCTTAAGGTTTCCCCCCATGCGGTAACTGACTACCTTGGGGTTTCCCCCCAGGCGGTAACTAAATACCCTGGGGTTGCCCCCCAGGTAGTAACTAACTACCTTGAGGTTTAGGATTTGGAATACTACCAAACATCATAAGGATTTCTTCTATGTTGAACGCTTGAGTTCCATTATTACCAGTTGATAACTCATGTTCAATTGGTTGAGGAGATGCTCCTGAAAAAGTACCAGTGAGTGACTGGTACCCCGAAGGAACAGAAGGAACGACATATAAAAAAGTTTCCGGTGTTTGGAAAAACATAGATGATTGTCTTGACATGATCGATGAAGGATACTAACCTCTTGGTGTAGGATGAAAAGGAATTCGAGGTGGTGAAAAACTAAGACCCGGGTTTTCTAAAAAACTTGTCAATGATACATACCAAGCGTCACTCCTAAAAGGACTGTAGAATATTGATTCATGCTCCCTAAGATTTAAAGTTGGTTGGTTTTCGGGAAGAGTTACATCTTCGTCTGGACTAATACGTTCTTCAATAGAAATGAGGCCAGAAGGAAGATTTTTAGTAATGATATTTCCTATCTTGGGTGAACTAGGACCACTAGGAGTTGGAGAAGCAAATCCTAAAGTTGGAGTAGCAGCAGGTTCGGTTTCAGGCTTAGAGATTTCAAGTTCTTTAGCTAATTCACTGGAAGGAGAAATACTACCAGTAACTTCGGAAAATGAAATTGGCTCTTGAATATACTCTGTTGCTTGTATTTAATAATCAGGATGAACAATTAAAGATGACTCTTGGGCTTCTGGCGAACCAACTCTACTGTCACTAGGTGATACAAGAGCTCATAGCCCTTCGAGCTCACTTGGTGTGTACTCAGGAGGTTTCCCCTGAAGTCTACGAGATTGTCTCGGTAATTCAGCCACGATTAAATATTTAATTAATCACATGCAAACAAAGAAAATTTCAATAAAACCGCCTAAAGTATCTAAAGAAACAAACAACTGAAACACAAACCTAAAAAATCTAAGAGTTCAAACCACACACAAAGAATAACATCCCGTACTAAAAACACTAGTTGGTGATGAAATCCAACGTTGTAGAATTTTAATACAAAAAGGGGGGTTGGAACAGTTACCCCGAAAACCTGCTTAATGAAACAGACTGGCACAAGTTTCTTCACAAAACCATCTTGAGTGAAGAGAACCCCCCAGAGAGTCCAAGTGAGTCTAGTCAATGTCTGCTCCAGGTACAGTGAGACCCGTCCTTCACCGTCACCTTAGGAAATAATCTTAAGTTTATGGACACTATAGTTACTAACAACAACAAATACAACTGGGGGAATAATCTACGATCCGATCTACGCGCAAGGGCAGAGTAACAAAGCTCAATCCCTTTAAAGGCTTCTCGACATGATCAATCCGAGGTTTACCAACAAGTGACCCTAGGCTCCTCGACAATGGCTAATCTGAGGTTTACCATTTATAATACGCGCAAATCTTCTATTTTTCCAAATGAAATAGACTTGATTGTCTCAAAGGTTCGGACATGATCTCATGATTGACTCCTTTAAGAGAAGCTTCCCAGAATGTATCAATTACAATTGGATTTATTTCCTACTGCAAGATGTAGCTACTTGTTTGTTTTAACTATCTTGGAGAGTTAATTACTCCTTACTCCAAGATACTAGCCTAAGCTATATTGGTGATAAGAGCCGTGGAAATAGAAAAGATTACTAGATCAATTTTAATTAAGCATTGCTTTTATGGGTTGTTCTTTAAGTCAATAGGTACGAAAATGAAACTTTTATGGTGTGAAGACTCAACTCCAAAAACACTAAAAAGATGCACCTAAAATGATAAGCAATTTGTTTTTCTTTCAATGAAATTCTAGCTAAAAGAAAGAGTTTGAGAATGCAATTCATTAAGAAACAATTCTTTCTTTTAACATGGAATATAAAGAAAATCTTTTTGTCTTTTTCAATAAGAACTCAAAACGAGACTACTAATTAATGCTCACAAAAAACCCCTTTCTCTTTTCAAAACTTGAAACTACAAAAAACAATTTGCTTCAAAAGAGATCTACAAGTTCTAGAAAACACTCAAAACTACAAAAACTAATCTTGAGATCTAAAAACTTTTAAAAACCTAAATTGAATAAAAAGCTTCAATTCTTTTTTAGGACGTTTTACTTAGTTGTTCAATAAACTAAGGATTCATTTGTTCGAAATGACAAATCAACCAAAAACATCCAGATATGTTTTCGTTTTAAAAAAATGAAATTCAAAACTTGTAACAAAGCTTGTTCAAAGATTTGCAAGGAGAAAACTAAATCTATTTCTCACAAAGGACAGATTTCACAACCAAGTCAGACTCATCAAGAAGACGAAAAGACACCACGGTGATCTAAGGTTTCTCAAGCTTCTAATCTTTGAGTCACTATAGAGACCAAGTGAAACCACTCCAGGCATGCAAAACTTCTAGAAAATCATATAAAACAAAAACACCATTGGAACTCACTCACAAGATATTTTTCATAGGAAAGATGCAAATCTAGGCAGACAGTAAAAACCCTAAATGGAACCTAAAATTAACTGGAAGAAAATGTTTTAGGTTTTTCAAAAAATTTACGGAGTCCGCAGGCTTCCAGAAGAACCAAGTGCGGTCTCGCTCTGTTTACTAAAGGAAATGAGCGGATATGCCCATACTGTCTATAAAGAGAAAGTGTGGTCCCCTAAAAACTTCGAAAAAACAAAAAATAATCTAGATGCTAAAAACTACCCAAGCCAACATACATCAATCAAAAACCAGAAATGAAAACAGGTTTCTCAAATCAAAGACAAAGAAAAACCAAAAACCAAATTTAGTTCCCCAGCAGAGTCGCCAATTTGTTGGTCGGATAAATCGATCTTGCGGACAAGACTGATCTCCCTAGTATCAGAAGATAGTCTAGCAACAAACAGACAAACAAATCTATCTTTCTCTAGACATATGCGATTTATAAACAAATACTATAGAGGTGTTAAGACCCTACCTTAGATCCAACGCTTGTTCATAGTAGCCATCCTTCAATCGTTCGAAAGAGTTACCCTTGAGAACCTGCAATCACAAACAAGAAAAAATCAAATAGCATCTGCATGGCAAATATCATAAATCATGTCTATTATATTATGGTGATCAAGGAATCCATAAAATAAACCATGAACCAACAGCTTATTGAGAAAAACAAACTTATTTGTATTAACTTTGAAGTAGAAGAGCCTTACAACCTTTTCATCCTTGATGTTGAACAAGCTCTTCCTGGGGTCCGAAACAGGAATTTCCTTTACTTTGACAAGCCTTGCACTCTTCCAAATGAGATCATAGAGGTATGTAATCTCTCCTCATAAAAACTCAACTAAGAAGAATACGTTCCAATAGCATTTCACCTAAAAAATATTCAGCTTCTAACCTCCCAAGTAACTAGCCCAATGCTTGATTTTATAGTGCAAGGAAGGAGGTTATAGGTCCACCTATGAAGGGATAGAATCCTCCTTCAAAGGGATAATCTCCTCACATCAAAAGGTTAGCTCCTTAAGGTATGGGATGCATGAACCTTAAGAGAGCAAACTTTCCACCTCAAGATTCCTTCCAAAAGCTTCTAGAAATGACTAAAGTGAGTTTTTGGAATATACTCATGTCTTTTTAACTTTTACAAGGGTCCACACCCATAACACAGAGACAGAATGGTTAGGTGCACAGGAGACATGACAATTAGGTGCGAGACCGCAGGTAATGCAAAGAGAAAGTGTGGAACCAGAGTTTTAGAGACTTTTGAGGGCTTTCTCTTATTTTCAAGGTTTGATATAAGGAATTGAGGCTCAAGACTTGCGAAGGAGGAAGGTATGAGTGGTAATGGACTCACACAAATTGTAGAATGTCAAGGTGACAATTTTGAGTGCAACACTCCTAGGACACACAATTGCTAAAAGTTGGATCAAGTTAGACCCAAATAGGGATAGGACCATCACGCAGACTCCCCACCCAATGAACAAGAAAGCCATGTAGTCTTTCTTGGGCCAGATCAACTTCCTCCGTAAGTTCATCTTCAAATATGCCTAGATTGTTAAACCAATATAGGAGATGATCAAGAAGGACACAATTTATAAATGGGATAAGAGGGAAACAATGTATTTTACCATATCAAACAAGTTATAGCAAAAGAACTCATGTTGTACAACCCAGACTTCAGTAATGATTTATTTCTCTATAGTTTTGCTTTCGACACCTCTCGTGTTGTTGTGCTTACTCAGGAGGATGAGTTTAATAATGAACGACCTATCTCCTTCATGAGTGAAATTATGCAAGGACTAGATCTCAATTACCCCGTCATGGAAAAACAATGTTATGCAGTGTACAAGGTAGTAAAGCAATTTAGACCCTATCTCCATTGAGTTATATTTGTCCCACACCCAATAGTGATATCACTGCTTATTCAACAAAAGTTAGGTGAAAGGAGGGAGAACTTGATGACCAAGTTATAGGAATATGATATAGACATCAAGCTAGTTCACACAATCGAGGGTCATGGCCTTTTCCATTTAGAAGCAAAGGCAATAAACACAAAATAGGAAGAAGAAGAGCTCACAGGATGGGAGCAAGAGATTGAAATGTACAAAGTTGAGCGAGCCTCCCCCACTTTGGACATAAACCCTTGGTAAACATATGTTGGTCAATACCTTGAGCATGGGACAATTCCCTCTCACTTTTCTACACGGAAGAAGAGGGAATTTAGTGGCCTACATTATTCAAATATGGTCATGCCTATGCCCGCAAGTGTCTAAATTGTTAAAGGTGTGTCGACAGAATTCAAAAGTCAACAACTCTGTTGTAGCCTGTTGTAGTGGTAGAACCTTTTCAAAAGTCGGGCTTGGATATCATTGGGGAAATTTTCCTGCACTCATCCCAACAACACCACTATATCCTAACTTCTTCGAAATATTTCACGCGATGGGCAAAGGCAGTGCCGCTAAAGCAGGTGAACGATCAAGAAGTCATCAACTTTCTGCAACAGAACATCATCTCCAAGTTCGATGTTCCTACATCACTTATTTTTGACAATGAAACACATTTTTCATCATTAATAATTTATTATTTTGCATTGGAAAATGGTATTATATTGAAATGGTCAGCTAATTATTATCCGCAAGGAAATGGTCTTACTGAATCCACGAACAAGAACCTCATATGTATCATAAAAAACACCATATTCTCTGAACAATGAAACTGGTACTCTACTTTGATGAATTCCTTATGGGTTGCTTGAGTCATGCCTAAACCTTCTTTTAACACCTCCCCTTCCTAGTACACAGAGAAGAAGTCATCCTCCTGTCGAACATCTACTTTCCTGCTTGCCAATTGTGCTAAGAATCCCAAGGCAAGCAATTTCTTTTAGTTCAACATAGGATGGACACTTTGCACAAGATATAGGAAGAACGGTTGAAAGCAAAAGATTTTTTTTTACTTCACCAGAGTTGTATCAAGAGGTGGTTTGATATAAAGTCTCCAGGGTAAAATAGATTTAGTGTGGGTGACATAGTCTTAAAGTTGGATAAATCCCACAAGGACAAAGGCAAACACACTAGGTTTCAGTCCTGTGGATTGGTCCATACACAGAACACAAGAATATTAGCCAACAAACATATCGTCTTCAATCACTTGATGTGAAGATTGAATTTCTCCCTGTCAATGGCCAAGACTTAAAACAATATTTTCAATGAAGATTTGGCGTTGTGCCCCTCACTATGTACATAGTATTTTGTTTGTTTCTTTGCTTTAATCTTGTGTTGTTTTGTGATGTGAATAAGTGTTATTCCTAACTGCTTTGCGGCTTCTAAGTGTGTGTGCTGTTGAAGTCCAAAGAGTCTTATGACACTACATCATTTGGTTAGCCTTCTACATGTCTTCCTTGTTTTGGTTACATCTTTTGGCCGATGAAGTTCCAATGGAAAATACGATCCATTTGTTAGGAAAGTTTTGGTCCAAACATGAACCCATGTCTAGTCTGGAAACCTCATGCCTATACTCAATTTTCCTACTGGTGTTCTCATGCTTATCCAATTAGTAAAAATGGAGAAGGGGAAATATAAACAATAAAACCTAAATCATAGGTCTTTATATGATTCTCTAAAGGAAAAACCTCTTATGTTCTCAATAAGATGGGATCCCTCTTCCACACAAAAATAAATAAGTGTCTATGCACAGTTCTCTTTAAATAAATAAATAAAGGCGAAAGAAGAGAAAGGCTTCATATACAGAGAGGTGAAGTAAGAAACTTCACCGGGGTACTGTCCAGGCTCGTTGGCAGCAGAGCAATTTTTGTGTTCCTACATGACTCCATCGGGGTACTATACAGGCCTGCTGGCAACAGAGAAACACCAAAGATGAACAACTATACTCTAAAAATTTTAATCTTGTGAGCCAAACTACCCTTCCCAACTTGAAACATTGTGATTATGTTGAATCTTATGTTGTGCTTAACTGAGAAGGTATAGAGGAGACCATGTCTGCCCATGGGGTAAGAGGGAAGACCATAATGATTTGCACAATGAATCAATACTCCTTGAGGAACCAAGGCCATGCAAAAAAGAAACTAACTAAGAAAGAGAAGTTGGAATTCAACAAGTGTGTCACCAAGTGTTGTAGCTACTACAACACCCTTCAAAATTTTGGTTTGCACTCAAATTTTGGAGCCTTCCTTGGTCGTTTCCTTGATTGTTGCAAACGCTCAAGCTCATTTCATGAGCTTTCTCAAAGTTCTTTGCCTCCTTTTGCTTGTTGGATTAACTATCGTCTTTTGGCATGTTTAACTCATATGTAATGTTTGTGATCCTTTTCTGATGGTTTTGAAGGTCGGTATTTGTGAAAATGAGTTGTCCTAACCATGTAAACATTTATCGCACTCATACACAAATTATTTAGTACTGTCACACAAGTGTTGTCACGGCCGTCCTAAAGTCTATCTTAAGTATCGAACTTGTTGATTCTTTTCATGAGAAAATCACATAGAGGGTAATGCTTTGTTTGTTGTTTTGATGGTCTTTGTTGATGTGCCATCAAAGTATGCTAAGTGTATGATCACGGTTCATGTTCATCATGAGTCCTTCTCCGTCCCACACATAGCCATTTTCAGAAATTCTTCCCGACCAAGCAACTTAGCTTCACTAGGCCTCGACTAAGCTATGCACTACGCAGTGTTAGCACTCATTGATGTGACCCTATTGCCTCAAAATGAGAAGTGCACAGTCACTGTCCTCTGGGGTTGTTGTTCTGCGTAATTCCTAAACCCAACAACCTTCCTTGACCCACATAATTGTGCAGTTGTACCTCCCAGTTTGCCTTGAATTGTGCACTTCACATCTTTAGCCCTCAAGCTTTTCCCTTGCCTATTGGAGCCCTGCAATGCATAAAGAGCCTAGCCTCCCTTGGCCTCTAGAACTGCACAGACGTTTCCTCCTGTGCCCTTCCCTTAGCGCGATCTCACTATCCCCAGAAACTGCGTAGATTTTCCCTTCAAGACTCTCTACTGTCCAATCATCCTTGGTCTCCAAAACTATGCAGTCTGCCCTCCCAAAGCCTCATCCCACATCAGTCATTGATTTCTTGAATTGCACAATTCTGACCCTCAATGACCATTGTGCAAGTTCTCTCCTCAGTGAGGATTGTGCAAGGAAGTTCCTCAGTAAAGCATGAGTTGTGCTATGCACAATCTCAATGACCAAGCTCTCTCCCCATCAGCTGGAATTGCATAATGCGTAGTTACTAAGCCCTTCCTCCCAACCTGTGACTTTTCTCGAGCTGAATTCACAGATAATAATGCATCATATTAGACTAGGGAGTTTTCGTATTGATGTCATCCCATCATGAGTGAATTGCAGGAACAAGTACACTATCAAGTCATGCAGAGATGATGAAGAAGGAGAAGAAAGTGGGAAGCATGCCTAAAGATTCACTTGTAGTTGGATGGGTGAGTGGACCTACCAAGAGAAAGAAAATGGACACAAGTTTGCAACCACTTGCCAAGACCAAAGATCATTGAATACCCCACATCACCAAGCTATGTGGAGGAGAAGAGAAAGCATATCCAAGAACACATCTAACACTTAGCAGCAATAATGACTTAACATTGGCACATCATCAAGCCATTCCATGTCAATAGTGTCATGCCAATTCCTTCCATGAGTTGTCATATGCCACATCACTATTGTGGACCATGTATATTGTAATCAAATGTATTGTAAAGTGGAAGAAAAAAGAGCACACATGAATATGAAGAGTCATGTAAGTTGAAAAGTCATAGGAAGTTGAATAGTCATGAGGGTATTTAAAGAGTCACAAGGGGAAAGAATTACCGCTTTGGTTATATATACCCCCTCATTGTATGAGAAAATGACTTTTCACCTTGGCTCGTCCAGCAAGGCATTAGAGAGACCAACTAGTTCTTTGAGGAGCAAGGAGTGGCTCCAATGTCCCACTACTAGGCTAGTGATGTACAATGTAAATATGTGTCTTGGAACTTTTTCTTAATAATAGAAGCCCTTTAAGGCCAACACGTTCTTCATGCATGGACTATGAATGTTTGTAAGACTATTCTCTGGATGTTTGTATTTCATGTTTGCTTTCACATGTACTAAAATAATTGAACTATTTTAGTTATTTTAGTGCTTATCTTATTGAGAATACACTGCAATGGTTGTTATCATTGTCCCATCCTTGTGGAATATTCTGCAAGATACCAAAGAGATATTTCTTTGCTTGTTGGTGATAACGATCGTCGCATCGGCTGTGGATTATTTTGCTGGATGTTAGATGAATATTCCCTTGTTTTTTGGTTGTAATGACTATCACATATGTTGTGTAATATTCTATTGGATGTTAGACATGTCCTTCTGGTTCATGTGTGTCTCTTCCTGGGTGGTACTATTACCTCTCACTTAGAGGCTCACTCTTCTTTCCCCCTTTGCAGTAGGAAAACCTCGACACAGTTACACTGCACACTAACTAGACACACTCACCTTGCTTTTCGAAGATACCATTTCATCACTCTCTTGTGCTAACAGATAGAGCTACCAGATGGGACTCCTACACCAAATGGTGTGAGGTCTCATTGGGACTTCATATCAGGGTGATCCCATGAATGTTGGCTGATAAAACCACCAACCCCACTAATCCATCTTTTTTTCAAGGCAACAACGTTCACTCCATCTCCCATACTTGTACTTTTGAATTTGGTGACTCTTCTTATCCCAGGACCGAACGTGAAATCCCGTATGATCAACTTCAGGTCGTCCGCCCCATCACTTGTAAATTTACAAAAGTTGTTGGATTGATTCCGAGAGTAATTAGCCTTCCATATTCTCAA
Source organism: Pinus taeda (assembly GCA_000404065.3). NCBI lineage: Eukaryota > Viridiplantae > Streptophyta > Pinopsida > Pinales > Pinaceae > Pinus > Pinus taeda. The sequence goes on from APFE030944819.1 coordinate 31,740, forward strand.
AATAAGAACAAGACCACCCCCACATGAATAGTAGTCACGTTCATTGAAGAAGTGGTCCTCGCCACTCTTGAAGAAGTAACAGATGTTGTTAAAAGGGAAGAAAAGCCTCCACTCTTTCAGGGAGGTAGCGGAGGCAATCCCTTACTCTCAGGTTCAACTTTTGGCAGGCCAGGAAGAGGATAAGAGGAAGAAGAATAGGGAGAGGAAACATCCGATTTAGGAAAGTAAGAAGAGGACAATGAAGAGGAAGACATGGCAGAGGAAAATCTAGACTGGATGACTCAGAACCCATTGGTACTTTTGGGTGTCCTACACAAGATGCCGAGGCATGCAGAGAAGCTCTTGACGAAATATGATCTTGACAAGACAGTGAAGGTTGAAGATCACTTGGACAAATTTTACCTACATCTGCAAACACTTAAGGTATTTTACGATGATGTTACATGCATACTTTTCCCATGTACCTTGGATGGTAGAGCAGTTGTATGGTATCACAACCTTCCTCCAAACTCCATCTAGAATCTAAGGGGATTCAAAAAGATCTTTCTTGAAAAATTTGTTGAAGGCAAGACCCTTGCCATGTTATTAAAGGAGTTGGGTAGTCTTAAGATGGAGAAAAAGGAAACATTTAAAGATTTCAATCATAGGATGAAGGAAGAAGCTATTGTATTTGATGAAGCTACAAGTGTTGGGCATGTAGTGAACATGTATCATTGTGTTCTCGCAACCCAAAAGAGTATTGCCGACGAGCAGCCTCTGACTAATGCTCCGGCCTAGAAGTAGAGAAACCAATAAAACTTAAGAAGCCAAGGGGCGATGACTATGATTGAGGATCCGAAACAAAAATTCAAAGAAAAATTATTAAGAAAACTCAATCCTTCATCTAACTTAGTGCAGAACACTCAGAGCAAGTCCGGGAAAGCAGTTTTAACGAAAAGTGTTTCTGATAGGAGTAAGGACAGAACCATCCCTTTGGAAACCACAAACCAAGTTCCATCCTCACACACCTCGGCTAGTCTTCCTATTGTGGACTACAACATTGTAGATGATATAAAGAAGGTTCGTGCAAATGCCTCCATGTTCTAACTTACAAAGATCATGAGCTAGCGGGACATCCTTCTACGGGCAACTGGTAATGCTACCTCTTTGGACAAGGGAACTAGTAATTCTCTTGACGCTCTCATATTTATACTTATTGCACTCATGATGGATTCCAACAGACTCTTCCCACCATTCTTGTTAACATTCAAAATATTCAACTTCAATGTACACAATTGCTTGGTTGATTTCGTTACATCAATGAATGCCATGCCACTATCTGTGGCCAAGAATATCAATGTTAAATGGGACAAGACATATGCACATATTATTGAGATAGACATAACTCATGTCTAGGTGATTGGATAACTCAGGGATGTCATAATTTGGTTATCATCTGATGGACGAGTTCACCAATGTATCAACATAGTGATTGTGGACATTCCAAAAGCATATAGAGTGTTATTGAGCAGAGATTGGTCAAGCAAGATTTAGGGATACTTTGGCATAGATTGGTCACACCTATGGCTTCCATACAGGGGCAGGAACAATCATATTCAGGTAGAGTTAGAGAGATACATGAAGCACACGGTGACTCCCTTGAATGGGCATAACGAGCCAATGGATTTCGCAAAACTATTATTTGGCAATTATTTTCTGGAGACACAATGTTGAAGACCAAAATTGTTCCTTTTGACACCTTCCTTAAACTCCGTTCTCTTCCTTTTTTACCATAATAATTCCAATTAAGTGTCAACTTGCAAGGTTATTGGAAAAAACAAGTATTTAATCATATTGTATTCATAGTTTCATTTTTTCTTTATTATTTGATTTAATATTTACACAAGCTAATGAATTGCATCAATTCTACAACTAATAATCGATTCTGCAACTTACCTGAAGAATCTATAGGTTCTAAAACATCAATTGAGGAATGAAGCATATGAACATGTAGTTGGCAACCAGTCCAATGATATCCACCTATTCCTCTAATCTAGCAAGGTGATAAGGACACTGTATGAGCTGGTCAATGTGGAATTCAACCCAATGGAAAAGACCGAAGACAAATCAGATGAGAGAGAAGATCATTGATCGAAGCTGATATTTTGCCTCATGATTTTCTTCTTCAATATAAAATCATGAAGAATCATTATCTTATTTAAGCAATGTTATTTTAAGATGTTTTGTTGAGAAGGTGTTAATTTATGGTATGTTCTATGCTTAGTGCAGTTTACTTCAATTTCTTCTTATTAGCCATTGTTTAGCAATCACATAAACATAAAGTAAAATGATGATATAACATTAATATATCGACAAAAAACAAGGCAAGACAAGAGACACAAGATGTGGCGGCTAGTCAGGGACAAACGCTAATGCGGGGAATCCCTTTGATCAATTCTTCTTTAATCTTCAATATTTTAGTAAAGAGAAATAGTATAATTCAAAAATCTGTAATTTTATAACAACAGCAGCAACCCCTAAATCGGCAACATCAAACTTAGTCAAACAACCCTGAATTGACCTCTAGTCAACCTTGAAGAACTTGGTCTTCAACAACAAACTTTAGCAGCCCAAAACAACCCTTGGTCAATGGTCAAAACAACAGCCAAAGATTAGCAGTCTGCGATCATCCCTAACCAGTCAACGTTGGTCAACACAACACCCAAACAGCATGCGCAGATCAAAATTTGGTCAATGCTTCACAAAAAAACCTAGCATTTGGTCAATGCAGCCCTAGAAAAGTCAACATTGCCCAGAAAGTCAACGCTTCCCTAAAATCAGTCAATGCTGCCCTAAACAGAAAATGTGTCCTTCTTCTTGCATGTGTGAGAGAAGCTGCTCCTTTGCTCGCCCAATGAGATGAGGAGATACAAGATGAGTTGAGTTGAGATGAGTGAATAATGACTCAACCTCACTTTTACTTACATGATGAGCTGCGCATGTGTGCCACACATTTAGCTGATGGCTGACCTTGACAATTTGTCAAGTAAATACAAATAAATTCATATCTCCATAAATACTTGTCAGAATCGGATGATCGTTAGATCAATCCTACACCTCTCGATGAGAGGAATCAAGGAAAAATATCATCTGCCATAAATAATATGACCCACATGGAGTTTGGCCCTAGTTTCCAATTTTAACACTCTCTCTCAACTAGGGAGAACTCGATTTGCTACTCTCTTTGACTGTCGGTACTATCTCAACCATCAAATGTACTGCCCTGCACTGCTTGGCTCCGATCTACTCTGTTGAACTATGAAGAAGAAGAAATGATCGAGGATGTATCATACCATCCTCCACTAACCTGAAGTCAGTCTCAAAGTGTACCATACCACTCTCACTAATCCCTGATCAGTATCATTGTTCCCATATCAATGGAGGTCATCCTAACATAGGGAATATGGTAGATAACATGATGTGTCCATCAATAGTACTACTAATGGTCCCTAACCCCATCTCCCTACTCATTGATTAGATGAGAGGTACTTCCCATGAGTCCCAGACTGCATGAGTAGGATGCCTCGACAGGAGAACTAATCATCTTATCCCAAAGAAGCCACGGGGTATCACAGGGGAAGGTTGAACCTTTCACCCTGTTCATAGCGCACCACAAGGGGAGGGTGAGTCGCCCTATGGTTGCATGTCACTCCAAGAAGTAGCCCAAACCCCTCGGAGCTCCCAGAGATCAATGAATGCATCATACACGACCCTCATAAGAGAGTCTCTCAATGATACCAAGTTGTTCTCGGAAAGTCAAGAATTTGACCTTTCCCAGGGGCTTCGTCAAAATGTCTACGACTTGCTCATATGTATCGATATGTTGGAGCTTTATTGCTCCTCACTACACTATACCCTAGATATAGTGGTACCTGATATTGATATGCTTGGAGCGTTCATGAAATACAGGATTCTCTGGTAAACGAATCCCGCTCTGGTTGTCACACAGGATCACGGTAGTATCCAATGTAAATCCAAACAGTTCACTGAAGAGCTTCTACAACCAAGCCACCTCAAAAGGGGCCATACTCGCAGCAATGTACTCTGCCTTAGTGGTGCTCAAAGCCACCGACTTCTGCTTCTTGCTCATCCAGGATATCGAGGCAGATCCGAAAGAGAAACAACACCTGAAAGTGCTCTTTCAGTCCACCACATTGCCTACCCAATCAGCGTTAGTATATCCATGTAATCTCACATTTTCGGTAGTGTATCTCAACCCATGAGTGATTGTGCCACGAAGGTATCTCAACAGATTCTTGGCACCAATCCAATGTGTGTGGTGAGGCTCAACCATATGTTGACTCAACGTGTTGACAGCAAAACATATATCTGGATGGGAGTTGACCAAGAACATTAATGCTCCGATGAGTTGACGATACTCAGTAGCATTTTGTAAAGCAGGTCCGGTAGCACTATTGCTTAACTTCTTGAAGTCAAGATCCATCAGGGTAGTCACAGGTTTGCAGTCCATCATACCGAATCTCTCCAATATCTTAACCACATATTTTCCTTTAGATAGGAAAATCTCCCTTGGTTTCTGCTAGACTTCCAGTCCTAAGAAATAGTGCATTAGTCATAGGTCCTTCATCTAAAACTCAGAAGCCAATTCCCTCTTACATTTATGAATGAGATGGTCTGCACATGTCAGAAAGAGGTTGTCAACGTATAGTGCTAGTATGATATTTTTGTCATCTTCAACCTTAAAGTAAAGGTTAGGGTCAACTTCACTCCTAGTGAATGCCAACTTCATCAAGTAGCTATCGATGTTGTCATACCACAGTCAGGGTGATTGCTTTAGCCCATAGAGAGCTTTCTTCAACCTGCACACATGAGATTCCTGATCATGAATCTCATATCCTTTGGTTTGTTCCACATAGACTTCCTCTTTGATCGAACCATGCAAGAATGCGGTCTTTACATCCATCCGATGTAGGTTCCATCCTTGCGAAGCAGAAAGGGCTATGATCGAGCGAATGGTGGTATATCGGGCAGCAGGTGAAAATATCTTGTTATAGTCTATACCTTCCTTCTGAGAGAAGCCATGAGTGACAAAACGAGCCTTATACATTTCATCACTTCCATCAGCTCCATGCTTTATCTTGTAAATCCATTTCGAAGTGACAACGACTTTCTCCTGGGGTCTGGTGACCACATCCCAGACATCGTTCTTCATGATGGACTCATATTCCTCAGTAATAGAATTCTTCCATACTTGATGCTTGACAGCTTCTGTGAACGACGAAGGCTCATTTTGAATGATCGTGCCCATGATGGTCAAGTATCCCTGATACCTAGGCAGCTTCTTACTTTCACAGAAAGTCCCTCTGGGTGCAATGTGTCCTTCGACATCATCAAGGATCCCCCTGAGCCATGAAGGCCTCTTCCTAGAAGAGGAAATATCTTGCAGAGGGGGATCAATAGGATTCATAGGTTCTTCCACATCGGGCATCGTCTCATCTTCCTTTTCCTTTGGTTTCCTGGTGTCAACTTCTTTAGATTCCCTTAGAGTAGGAAGATTGTCAACTTTGCTGAGAGCCATATCTTCGTCAAAGGTGACATCATGGCTAATATCGACTTCCCTTTGACCAACCACATAGATTCTATAGCCCATAGTATTTTCACTATAGCCCACGAAGATTCCTTTCTTTCCAGATGCACCCAATTTATTCCTTTTGTCTTTTGGCACATGAAAATATACAGGACTTCCAAAAATTCTAAGATGAGATACATCAGGTTTCTTACCAGTGAACATTTCTTCGGGAGTCGTGGAACCCAATGCTTGATGAGGGTATCGGTTTTTCACATATACTGCGATATTCACAGCTTTGGCCCATAGAAACTTCATAAGCCTTTGATCATGGAGCATAACACAGATAGCTTCCACAATCGTGCGATTCTTCCTTTCCACCACACCATTCTGTTTAGGAGTATATGGTGTTGTAGTCTCCCTCTTAATGCCAGCCTCTTTTCAAAAGTCATGGAACTCATTGGATTCATACTCAGTTCCATTATTAGTCCTTAAGATCTTGATTTTCTTTTCGGTTTGATATTCGTTCAAGGCTTTGAAGTGACGAAACCAGGAGAACACTTCATCCTTCTTTTTCAAGAATTATATCCAAGTCTTGCGAGAATAATCATCTGTAAAAGTCAGGTAATATAAATATCCTCCCAAGGAGTTCACATGCATCATACCAGATATGTCTGAGTGAACCAACTGCAATATATCGGAGGTCTTGCTACGGCTTGAGGGGAATGGTCCCCTTTTGAGCTTTCCTTCAACACATCCCGAACATACGACTTCTTACTCTACTTTGAACTCGGGCATCCCTGTCACCATTTGTCTCACATTGGGTAGAGCTTTATAATGAAGGTGAGCAAACCTTTGATGCCATAGCTTGGACTGAAGAGATGTGTCACAAGACATGACACCCAATAGAATTCCTTCGACTTGATATAATGAACCAACTTGAAACCCAAGAGTGAAAGTGTCTTTAAATTTATTTTTCCATACATGTACCTTGCCATTGATGAAGGTCACCTTGTAGCCTTTGTCTTCCATTTCCGAAATGGACACCGAGTTATTTTTGAGATCACATACATATATGACTTCTTGCAAATGAATTGTATTACCCTGATTCAATTGAAGAGTGACATTCCCTACGCCTTTCATGGGATATTTTGAGTTGTCCCCAAGAACAATTTCCAAGTTGCTCTCCTTCTCTATCAGATTAGAGAGAGCTTCTTTGTAACCAGTGAAGTGCCTTGAGGCACCACTATCAATAAGCCAATTTCCCAGCGAGTCTGGGTGAGTAGTAGTAGAGAGGGCTGCTGGTAGATAATATTCATCTTGCTTATTGTTAACAACGTTAGATTCATACCTAGAGTTTCTTGCCTTCTTGCAGGGTTGACCACTTCCTTGATTTCCGACATTCCTCTTTCCTTTGCCATTAACCTTGCCATTCCTTTGATTTCCTCGAGAGTGATTTTGATCATTGTCATGATGTGAGTCCTTTTTTATCAGGGCACTCCCTTGCATAGTGGCCCATTTTTTTGCAATTGTAACATCTTCCTTTTCTTCCACCCTTCGGTCTGGCCTTTCCTTTAGATTTTTCCTTGAAATTATTTCTCCTTTTAGCATGAGAGGAGAATGTAGTGGGATTGCCTCTAAGTGCAGGCATTTCCTTCTCTTCCATCCTATTTTCTTCTTGAATGCATCTCGCCATCAGTTCCTCAAATCATGGGATTAGATTATTGTTGAGAAGAGTGGTTCTGAATACATACCATTCAGTTGGTAGCCCTCCGAGAGTTGTGATGGTCGTTCCCTGTCATGAATGACTTCCCCAATTGATAGGAGATAATTATTGATCTTAGTGATCCTTAAGAAGTATGCTTTCATACTCTCATCTTTTCCCTTGTTAATTTCCTTAAGCTTATTTCTAAGGAAAAAAACTTGATTTTCATCATTAACTTTAAATAAGCTTACCAGTCTATCGTAGATGTCCTTGGAGGTGGTCAGCTCAGAAACATAGGCCACTAGACACTTGTTGATAGAGTCTCGGATGATCCTCTTTTCTTTGACTTCTCCCTTGGTCCACGTGTTCCTAGCAGCAACAGATGCATTTGATGGAGGCTCAACAATTCTGCCTCTCACATTGTCCAACACTTCCTTCCCTTTTAATGTCAGATCGACAGACATCTTCCATCCATGATAATCAGAATTCTCGTAGAGTTTGTCTTCAACAAGGAAGTGTGATGAGGACCTCGTGAAGTCTTTGAGGTTGCTTTAATAGCCTTCGGTGATTGCTCTTGCTCTTGCTCTTTTTTGGGCTTTGTCTTCACCTCAGCCCTGATACCATGTTAATTTATGGTATGTTCTATGCTTAGTGTGGTTTACTTCGATTTCTTCTTATTAGTCCCTATTTAGCAATCACATAAACATAAAGTAAAATGCTGATAGAACATTAATAGATTGACAGAAAACAAGCCAAGACAATAGAAACAAGATGTGGCAGCTAGCCAAGGACAAACCCCAATGCAGGGAAACCCTTTGATCAATTCTTCTTTAATCTTCAATAGTTCAGCAAAGATAAATAGTACAATTTAGAAATCTGTAATTTTATAGAAGCAGCAACAAACCCTAAATAAACAAAGTCAAACTTAGTCAAACAACCCTGGATTGACCTCTAGTCAACCTTGAAGAACTTGGTAGTCAACAGCAAACTTCAGCAGCCCAAAACAACCATTTGTCAACGGTCAAAGCAACAGTCAAAGATCAACAATCTACGGTCATCCCTAACTAGTCAACGTTGGTCAATGCAACACCCAAACAACATGCATAGGTCAGCCCTTGGTCAACGCATCCCTGTAAAAATCAACGCTGCCCTAAACAGAAAATGTGTCCTTCTTCTTGCACATGTGAGAGAAGCTGCTCCTTCGCTGGCCCTATGAGATGAGGAGATAGAAGATGATTTGAGATGAGATGAGTGAATAATGACTCAACCTCACTTTTACTTATATGATGAGCTACACATGTGTGCCACACATTTAGCTACTGGGCGACCTTGACAATTTGTCAAGTAAATACAAATAAATTTATATCTCCATAAATACTTGTTGGAATCAGATGATTGTTAGATCAACCCTACACCTCTCGACAAGAGGAATCAAGGAAAAATATCAGATTCCATAAATAAGATGACCCACATGGAGTTTGGCCCTGGTTTCCAATTTAAACAGAAGGATAGGCTTAGAAATCTCCAAACAATTTAACAAAGGAGGTTATAAAACTTGCCTCTCGGCACAATGATATGTGTGGCTGGTGATTATTTTAAAAACTCTTTTCAATCGATTAATTAATGTCTTGATTCCACTATGCTATGTGTATGAATGTGTGGTTGATATTTGCTGATCTTTGCATACCTACACTCATGGGAGGGACGCTTCGGAGTTGTAAGGTTTCATTTTTATTTAAGTTTTTTGTTTCATAGGATTAAGTTATAACAATGATTATAACTTTGATTTTTAGAAGAGCATTAGCAATAATTAATATAATATTTGATATAAATTTCATAATAGAATTTTTTGTACAATTTATTTCATAGATTTAATCTTAGATATCATTTTTTTGGGATTCAACTGCGTTAAGAAAGTCATTCATCTATGACCATTTCCATGAGAGGTAGTCATAACTAACTAATTTCTCATGATTTTTGAATAGTACACTTATCACTCATTGCATTGGGTGATGCTCACAGGGGTGAAGAAGTGGGATTGAAACTAGTGAAATGAATCACATAGCGTCAATCATTGCTTCTGGGGCTTGCACCCAGTAACCAGGAAGTGATGATTGACGCTATGTGATTCATTTCACTAGTTTCAATCCCACTTCTTCACCCCTATGAGCATCACCCAATGTAATGAGTGCTAAGTGGACTATCCAAAAATCATGAGAAATTAGTCAGTTATGACTACGTCTCATGGAAATGGTAATAGATGAATGACTTTGTTAATGTACTTGAATCCCAAAAAAATGATATCTAATAGAATGCACTGCAAAAGACCCTCAATACTTAGATTTAATCTTGTTGTGTGAAGGATGAAGAAAATAATCAAAAGGATTTATTATGCACATGTAAATTTTGATTGATACTTAGAAAGTAGAATCATTTGATTTGGAATTCAAGGTTTTATTTCTAATAGTCTGAAGAAGATTTTGATTTTGCTAGTGTGATATTTATTTCTGCAATCTAATATTAGATTTCTTTTCTACAAGTGTGAAGAGAATTTAGATTTGATTTTTCTATTTACTTCTGCACTTTAGTTTAGCTTATTTCTATTAGTGTGATAATTTCCTTTCCTGCAAGAGTGACAATATTTTTACTTCGAGTGATTCTTAGATAAAACATGTTCATGAAAACATCCTAATACAATTTGAAAATTACTCACATAATAAGAATCCCAACACAAATGGTGCACACATATTTCATCAGTTTATAAGCCCTGATCGATAATTTATGAGATAATTTCAGATCAATTAAATTACCAACATTTTGGTGTCATTGTCGGGGAAGTGTATATAGGATTTGTTTTTTAAAGGATTCTTTTCATTAAAAACAAATGATAGAAATATATTTATGCATAGGGAAAGAGATTCTAGGGGTAGGTTTATAAGTAGAGGTAGGAGTTCAATTCCAACATCACCACTCACCCCACCAGGACCTCGTAGTGCCACACCATCCACCGAAACTCATATTCCATTATTTGCAGCTAGACATAGACTTCCTGTCGTACAAATATCCGAAGTCCAACCGAAAGAGTCACCAATTTCCTCTACTGAAGCTGTAGTAGATGAACCTACATCCCCAACAAAAGGAGTAATCATCTATCTTCAACTGGAGAACAACTTCTAGGAAAAGAATTGGAAGTCCCTAGTGAAGAGGAAGAAGAAACTTATTTTATTCCATTGGTAGAAGAACCGGAAGAGGAAGCTAAAAATAGATGTAAAATTGCCTTGTAAAATGTTGTAATTTTGTAGTCAATCTGAGTCTTTCATTAGGCGGATGATCTAACGGTAGAAGCAATGTTTAATTTAGGGTCTTTTGCCCTAGAAGGAAACCCCTTGCTATATATGAGGGAACTGCATTGCGGCTGCATATATGTGTATTATGCGCGAGAAAGGGAGAGGAGATTGTGTGAGAGTGAAGAGGGAATTACAGTGGATTTGTTGTAGGTTGTATCTCTTCATTTTTCTGGATAATATAAAAGGAAGGACTGGTTGTTTCTCCATGGATGTAGCCCAAATTAGGTGAATCATGTATATCCGTGTCTCTCTTTCTTTATTTGTTTTCTGTGTTTATATTTCTGCATTATTTTATGTGTTCCATTGCTCTCTAATATATAATTTTCTAACATGAAGAACCTTGTATTAGCTATGAGGAATCTACAATGGTGGGGGAAGGAGAAGGAGAAGTACATAATATGAATGGTGAATTTAGAATTTGAGGTGGAAGTGGTAGAGGAGGAAATAGAGGAGGAGGTGGAGGAAGAGGTGGTAGAGGAGATCCAGAACCTTTTGGATTTCCCATCTTAGATGAAGATACCATAATCAATGAAGAATATATCACCCTCCATCCTTCCTAATTTCCATGGAGTAAGACATAAGGATCCTAAAACATTTATTTTTGAGTTTGAAGTCTTCTGTAGATATTATGACTACTTGTTTGATTCTCAAAAATTGAAACTGTTTCCAACCACTCTTAAAGATAGAGAACTTAAATGGTTTATGGGATTACGAACACATACCATAAGAACATCGGAAGAAATGAAAAATGTGTTCTTAGATAAATACAAAGATTATTGTATGTCTCATAACCTTAAAGGTGAAGTCTTTAAAATGATGCAAAAAGAGGATGAAAATCTTGAAGATTTTGTTGAAATATTTTCTTATAATGTTAAAAGGGATAAGATGCATAATCTAGATGAAGAAACTCTAAAAGCTCTTTTGCTAAAAGCCATTAGATATGAGTGGGTATATCTTCTCAATTTAATGGGAAAAGGAGATGTTTCTCAGTTATAATTTGGAGAAATTTGAGAATTGTGTACACACGTTCCAAGAGGAAATACTAGAACCAAGAAAAATCCAAGAGACCTTGTTATGTCTAGGATTAATAAATCTGAAATTGGGACAATAAGTAGAGAAAAAATAGGTAATTTTATTGACAAATTCAAAACATATATTTTAGGGAGTATTAGTGAAAAAATAGATACATTTTTAAGATTCAAAACAAGCAAAAAGCTTAAAAATGTTACATTATCAATTTTTTGTCCTAAATTCAGAAAGAAACGTGCTCTAAGAGAATGTCCTCTTGATAGTGTAGAAATATGTTCTCTATGTGTAGAAAGTCATATCACAAAGGAATGCCCTTCAATACTTGGACTTAAAGCCATTTTTCAAAATGAAGTTGAAACAAGCCAAGCTGAGTCTCTCTGTTTTATTGGTAAAAGACCATGGCCTCCACAACAACCAAATATGGTACAAGGTCTTAATCCTTAATACCAATCATATTCAAAACCTCATAAAAATTGGAATACTCCAATGCCTTGGAAAAATTGGCCACCTCAAAATCCATTATGGACACAAGGTTGGCAATATCCTCCTATGAATCCTCAGTATAATCAATTTCAACAACCATTTATCCCATACAAACCTCCATATTATCCTCCTCAATGAAACTCTTTTCCACAATTTGAAAATCAAACCCATCCTTCTAATCAACTACTTCAATTACCATCCACATCAGTCCCCCAAAAAACCAATCAACTACCTACTCAACCACTTCCAAATCCAAATAATAAAAATTCACAACCTCTTTACAATATAAAATGTCAGAATTTCCAAGCTTGCATGATAACTCCATTACATCTAAACAATGTCCAACTTAAATCTGGTAGAGTTTTGGAAAAGAAGTTACCATCTGTTGTTATTTAAGAATCTGGAGAGGATGAACCCCTTCAGAAATAAATATCTCTTAATCAAGAATAAATTCCTCAGAAATAAAGCACCCCTATACATGATACTTCAATAAACTCAATTCCCATTATAGAACAACCTTTTGTTTCTGTTCAAAATCCATCTTTTCCTGAAAGGCTAAAAATTGACAAAGGAATAGAAAAACAAATTGTGTTTCCTGAATATGATATGTTAGATGAACTGTGGATGAACTGAAGTATGTTTGCATCAAAATTCCTTTATTATAAGATATAAGTGAAATACCAATATTTTCAAAGGCAATAAGGGAGTTAAGCATTAAAAAGTCAGGATGAAAAAGAAATTAAGTTAAAAAAATTCAGTTAGTTGGAAAAATTCTAGATATTATGATGGGAAAACCAACAGTTGAGAAATATCTAGATCCAGGTAGTCCCATTGTAAAAACACACATTAATGGTGTCGAGAATCCAAACGCATTGATTGATTTAGGATCAGTTATCAATATCATAAGTAAACAAACTATTTATTAATTAAAACCTTTTGTTATCACAAAAAAATTGATCATCTAGCCATATTTACTAGATGGATCGAAGTACACCATGTAAGGCCAATTTTACTACAGTAAAATTGCTTTCACTGTGAGAAATTACTTAATAAACCACATTTGTTAAGTTGTTTATAATTAAATCCATGAAGAATAATTAAATAAATCACTACTTATTTAAGGAGTTGTCTATAATGCGACTTTTTGGAGATTCCGGTGACGGAATCTGGCGGAAGAAATGGAGGTTAAATCTTGATTTGTTGCAGTTAAAATGGTTTTTTAACTGCATATTTGGATTCAGCACCCTGGAAAACCCCTGGGAGGCTTTGATTGTGCAGAAACTAGCTATCAAACTTGCGATTCCAATAATTTACTGCCGGATTTTGACCAGAAAAAGCCACCGGAAAGGCTTTCAAAAAGTTGCGTTAAAGACAACTGCCTTATTTAATTATCTTCTAGGAATAATTAATTACACATTTGCTTAATTAATATTCCTTGTCACATTTTACCCAATTATGAGAAATAAATAGATAAACCATTAATTATCTTATTTTTCTCTAGGAATAATTAATTAATCACTAATCAGTTATTATTCTTTGTCAAGTGTGACTAAATCCCTTAGGAATAATTAAATAAATCATTATTTGTTTATTATTCCTTAACCATATTTCTTGATATGATAAATAAATCATTTATTTATTTATTATTTCTAAATAAAATTTTAAATACTTTTTCCGTCCAAACCAAATATAATAAAATATTCCAAATGGTTAATTCTAGAATGGGGTTAATAATATTTTATTATTCTCATTATTCAAGGATAACCTAATCTTTTGTTATAAATAGAAGGGTTTTACATTCATTCTTCACTTTCGGTTATTTTCATTATTGCACTCACAGTTGTAGCTATGATTATTATCACTGTCGCACACCATCTTCTTTTCCATTTGAGTTCTCATTGAGCTCAAACATTTTGTTTGCTAGGTTTTACACATTATAGAGAGAGAGACTCTACAAAAGCTAAAGACATTGAGAATAGCCAAGAACCCATCCCATTGAGGGGGACTCGAAAAATTATTGTTTCACTTCACAGATGTTGTTTAATAAAATATATTCTTTATATATCTGGTTTCCATTGGATTATTGGAGTTATTTGCGCTTATTTTACTATTCCATTCTACCGTTTAACTATGTATGTTGCATAGATCATGGCTTTGGCAGGTTTTGTTTCTATCATTTGTTGCATATCTACATTATTTGACATCCATTTTTATTGTTAGCATTGTTTTTCATCCACAACTCAAAGTAGTTTCTTTTCGTACACATTCAAGAAGAATTATACATAACAAATTGGCGACTCCACTACGTTCTTAATTCTGATTCAGAAACCTAGGTGACCTTCAGTTTTTAGCTTAGGCTTTTTCTTTTTCAGTCTCTTAATGTTGTTTACTAGCATTCTAAACCTAGACCAGTAAAATTTCTAACTTCCACAAGTTTTCTAGTCATTTACGTAGGTCACAGGAACCAGTCACGACAAAGACGAAAAATTTTTCTGAGACTTGCCGCCCGAGAACTGAAGAGAAGAAATCACAGTTTTCTTCCCCAAAAGTGAAATCTGGAGGTCCAAAGCACACTTTATGGCCCAAAAAGTGTGATATCCCCCTAAACAGGTAAGTGCCTGTGATTTTAGGTTTTCTTGGATTTTTTCTGATTTGTTTCTAGGTTTTGCCGAGAGTTGTCTACCGAGTTGGTGGACCACTATCTTAACCCACTAAGGCCTTGATCTACTTTGTTTCACTCGTCGAAATGGAATTTAGCCCCTTATGGCTTCTAGTACGCTTCCACCTTTATAGGAGGAGTTTAGCTGAGTAAATAGTCTGAGTTTTTGCAGAGATTTCAACCATATTTTCCAGATCTATAACTTCATGTTTCAGATCTTCAAAGATAGACTGTTTACATCAAAAGTTTCATCTTAAACCTTGTTTGGTTATTTCCATTAGGGTCCCATTGTTTTCCCTAGGTTTCACACCCATATCCCTATCTTTTTGTAACAATTTTCCTCAATTTTTTCCTGTTGTTGCACCACTTTCCTGCACTATAGTGTCATTTGATCCCAGTCACACTGACGCTTAGAACTCTTGGCCTTTTTTGTGTGTTTTCAGTTGATTTCACCCCCAACCAGCACAATGTTTGCAAACCCAAATTAGGTGGGGTTTAGAGAGTTCATTTGTTGTTCATTTTCTGTTTTTATTTTAATTTATTTCAACAATATTTTTCTTTCTTCAAACACGATCTAGGCTTAATTAATAAACACACTTACACACACAAGCACACCTAAGTGAAGGGAGCTTGGTTTACACCACCAAGCCAAGACTTAATTAATTTATCTCCCCACACAGAGACAAAAAAATATTTTTGATCTCTCTTCACCATTTCCATGTCACTTATGTCTTACAACCATTGCACCACCAAGGCATTTGTCACGGAGACTCTTAGAAATTAATCCCCAGTTTCCACTTGGCCATATTACTCCTCCCTGCAGGGTTCGAGTTCATAGTCCCCTAATTCCCCATACTGAATATTCTTCTAGTTCATTTGATTCCTCATCTGATTCTGAGCCTCCTTCATCGCATACAATCATCATGTCAGGATCCACTGCAGGTGCAGGAAACCAACCTGGTGTTGGCTCCGGTTCTAACCTGATAGTCACATCTAGCGGAATTGCCTCAGGAACTGTTCTGGTAGATCCAATGCTACCTTTCATGGCTAGGTTAAGTCTCCCAGATTTTAGCCAGTTGATTAACAACCCTATACACGACGATGTTGGTTGGTCAGCTATGTTGACCAAGCTCTCCTCCGACATTCCCAAGTTTGAGGGTAATTCTGGAGAGGACCCCACCAATCACATATGCTCCTTCCATATGTTGTGTTCATCCAACTCCATCAACGATGATTCCATTCATCTTTAGTTGTTCCAATGAACATTCACTAGAGATGTTGTAAAGTGGCATGCTGACCAGCTCGTCGCCTCTCATTCCACTTTTGCGATGCTTTCTAAAGCATTCCTCTCATATTTTTAGTTACCTCTCTGACACGACACTGGTACGGAGCTCTTGATCGCATTCCATAAGTCCTCTTCCACTTGTCTTTCTAATCATGTCCAGGAATGGCGCAGAAGGAGGAGCATGTGTCGTGCTCCACCCTTCGAAGACCGTGTCTACCTTGATTGGTTTCTTAGGACTCTTTTAGCACCTATTTCCAAAGATGTCGTGTCTCACTTTCCTCAGATAGAGGAAGAGGCTCTCTAGACTTCTCTGAGATATGACTTGATTTATGCTCAATCTGGTTATGTCTATACCGTTATACCAGACCTCCCTCATCCTGGTGGTGCCAATGCACCGGGGGAATCTCACGTTGTCGACGGTATCATTGGAGCTATTTCACATCCTTCACCATATACTTAGTAGAGTTATGGCTATATGTAGGGGGCATCCTTTCCTCCAACACTTATGCCCCTCCTTCCAGCAACACATATTCAAGACAAAGCACCTCTTATGCATTCACCCAACCACATTAGGAGATGTCAGGGCCAGCTAGTGCTCAACCTGTCTACTAGACTGTTTCCCCGTCACTATCTTATACCTATGCACTGTCGAGTGCTCCATCCCCCAAGCATTAGCGTCACAACCTCCCATGCATCCTCAGCCCCAGCAACCACCACCCCCCCAAGGTCAGGTGTTTTCACAGTAGAGTGTGACCAATCCCCAAAATTCGAGGAAAAATAATAAGGGTAAGGGTAACAAGGGTAACCAATGTAACCAAGGTAGTCAACCTAATGAACCCCATGGGAACCAACCTAACACCAAAAACTAGCAACAAGGCGACCAACCCAAGCAAAACAAGGTTATTTGTTGGCTTGAGGGGGCCTGACCCAAGTTCAGAGTTAATTAGCCAAAAAAATCCCTATACTACTATGCCTTTCAGCATCAGTCTGCGGAGCACGGACCGAAGTCTCACCTGAAGTAGTATGGGGGGGATGCTGGAACCAAGTTTCACACCCTGAAGATGTGTGAGGGGTCGATTTAGTCCAATCGTGCCTACCTTTGTGCAGGTTACTTCACGCACTGTTCTGACCTGCGATACCTTTGCGATCTGCTGGGATCGCCTTTCACATAGCCCTAACTTGGGGCTCAGATGCTTTTGCGCTGCTAGGGCATCGATCTGTGCTATTTCCCCAAGTTACACCACGTATCTTACCTATCTTCTTACAATTGTTAGTTAACTTTGCGTAAACAAATACCTTATCTCACCTTTACTTAATCAACAAAGTTATATATGTTCACGCACCATATAGACAACAAAAATGCAATTTATACCCAATATATTCGATATAGAAAACAAGAAATAAATACACAAAATTGTTGTAAAACTTATCTTTATTAATGCTTCAATAGTTACAGACTCCACTCGCCCTGCGCACTCAGCTGCAAACTACTAGGCCTCTGCGCACTGAGCTGCAAAGCCTTCTCCTACTTCATGACTCAAAGACTCGACTCTACACTTAGATATTTTGTTATTCTTCTATTCCATCATCATTCCTTCTAATTCTATTCTCTTCCATTATCTCTCAACTACTTAGAGCCTCACTCTATTATACAATCCCATGGTCTGCAGACCATGGGTAGATCTTTAAAGCTGACATTATATTACAAAATTGAGGGTAGACAACCCTATGACTCATTTACAACTTCGCACTCCGCACCCATAAAATGCGGAGTCTTTACATCAGATTTACACCTTTTAGCGAAAATCTGGGCTTTAAGCCCCAAATATTCCCTTGGGAGATCCCACACCCAACAAACGCGTATTCAAGACAAAGCAACTCTTATGCATTCACCCAACCACATTAGGAGATGTCAGGGAGAACTAGTGCTCAACCTGTCTACCAGACTGATTCCACTTCACCATCTTATACCTATGCACCACTGAGTGCTCCATCCCCCAAGCATTAGCATCGCAGCCTCCCATGCATCCTCAACCCGAGAAACCACCACCCCCCCAAGATTAGGTGTTTGCACAACAGAGTGCGACCAATCCCCAAAATTTGAAGAAAAAGAATAAGGGGAAGGGTAACAAGGGTAACGAGGGTAACTAAGGTAATTAACCTAATGAACCCTAGGGGAACCAACCTAACACCAACAACCAGCAATAAGGCGACCAGCCCAAGCAAAACAAGGTTATTCGTACGAACAAGCCTTGTGCATGTTGTGGTGTACATGACCATTATACTCATGAGTGTCCCCTCTTACCCCATATGTGCCAAATGAGGGAAGCCCAAGCAACTTCTAGAGGTCAACTGCCCATGCAGCGACCACCTCAGAACCCTGCACCATCTCAACCAGTCGTGCTCACAAATCCTTTCCCTCAACAAGGATTTGTCGCTGCTCAACCTGAAAAAGGTCAAGCAACCCACTTTCCCCAACCTTCTAGTCCTGGTGACTATCAGATCCTCATGATGAATTTTGACGAGGTCAATACCTCTCATATCAACTTGCAAACTCGACTGTGTCAATATGACAAGCCATCGAATTCGTCTGCCACTAAGTCCAAAACCAAAGAATCTACTGAGCCTCTTACGACACCAAATGGTCCACTACAAATCCCTTAACCTAAATTTGAGTCAATTCCTACGATTGCAAAGGGACCATTACATCGTAACATGTCTTCTAACTGATCTACCCATACATACAGTATAATAGATGACTTGGTGCAATCCCCTGCTGCCATGTCAACATTGGAAGTCCTCTAGTCGTGCTCATCTCAAAATAAATCTCTACTCACTGCTTTGGGTGTAGTAGATCCTTCATATGATTATTTGATTGTTTTTCCTATTGATACGTCAGAACATCCTCCATTACCTGCATTTGTTCCTTTCTAGATACAAGTCTAATTCCATAATGCCATCATCTCTTGTCAACGAAGGTACATCCACCTGCGTGATGTCCGTTGTTGTTTGGAAGCAACTCAAGTCACCTGAGTTGTCCCCATCCACCATCACTTTGCATGCTTGGGATGGTCACTCCTCCCAACCTCTCGGCATGTATCACAATTTTCTAGCGACTCTTGCGGGTAAGCCTGTTAATGTAGACATCGAGGTTATTGATGCCCCTCTAGATTACAACATTATCTTGGGTTGTAGTTACACTTATGCGATGTCAGCCATCGTGTCTACGATTTTCCGCAAGATGTGTTTCCCCCATGAAGGAGAGATCGTCACTATCTATCAATTGACATACTACGAACCGTCATCCTTAACCTCACTATC
Organism: Pinus taeda; assembly: GCA_000404065.3. Taxonomy (NCBI): domain Eukaryota; kingdom Viridiplantae; phylum Streptophyta; class Pinopsida; order Pinales; family Pinaceae; genus Pinus; species Pinus taeda. The sequence continues at coordinate 51,135 of APFE030944819.1, forward strand.
GATCAATTGACATACTATGAACAGTCATCCTTAACCTCCCTTGAGTCCATTATCTCATCGATGTCTGACAAGCAGTCTTCTACCCCTCTCACTAATGTTTCACTTGAAGTCTACAAAGATTCCTCCTTATTAGGTGCTTTCCCCAGTCCTCCCCGTCCTATCTCTGAGCCTAGCTCTTTGAGTGTTTTCATGTTACAAGCATCATGGGTTGCTCAAAAGAAGTCTGGTACATCTTCTTAACAGCCAGCTCGGTACCCTATTGTTACCATCTCATTCGAGCCATTCGGATCCACCCCCCAGGACCTCCTCCTTTTGTGCGTGCCTCCCCTTTGCTCCCGTAAGGAACTATTCCTTCAGGTCTCAACCATCTAAGAGATGTTCCACCAGGGCATTACCTTGCAGGAAAGATAACTTTCATGTTTCCCCCTTCTAGAATCTATTTTGTCCCTGTCATGGCTTCGTTAAATCTTCCTAATATAACTTTGGGGATCCCAATCTGGTACATTGATCCCCCAGCAAGAACTCTGCCTGGTCAGCTCAGACCCTATCATGCTTTGACCCCAGTGCAATCGATCCTTACGACCCCTGTCATTTCTCTAGTTCCACTGCAACCTCAATAGGAACCAACTCCTATTGCAAAAGCATCTGGATAGGGAGGAAAAACCAAGAAAAGAGAACATAAGGACAAGGCTCCCTAAGCACCTTCCGCTCCCAAAGCTCCAAAGCCGACACCCCCATGTGCTTTGTGTGAGGTTGTTGGGCATGCCACTAATAACTGTCCTGAGCTTCCTCATCTCAAGCCTTTGGTTCATGAAATGTTCCCTGAGTCAAATATCCCTAAGGTCCAAGTTACCTTACCAAGACCAACCAAGAAACTCAAAACATTGCACACAAATCATCCTTGTGCCTTATGCAGTCATTATTCCCATTGTTTCCCTCATCTCAATGAATTTAGTGATTTCCTTCAAGCGCTTTGCGAATACGAGGCCACTCGTAGTGGATCACCTACTCCTCTACCTGTGGATTCTGGTACCACTAGTACACCAGAACAGGGGGACTCTCGTCCCACCATTGTGATCCATCCCCCCAATGTCGAGATGACAGACTCCACAATCCATATCCTTTAATTATCATCATCCTTGAGATCCCTGCAGGAAAACCTCTCTAAGGTTCCCACGCCAATTCCGTCGAACCTCCCTCGTCGGAAACCCGGGTCTCAACATCGGTAGATATTCGATCTACTAACTCGTCGTCTCCCATTTCAAATGATGCGTATGTGAACCTTCTTTCTCAAGATGATGCACCAGGTACTGCCGCCACTTCATGTAGTTAATCTTCCTCCCATCCACCCATCTTCCATTTTGATGAGGGCATCATGGAAGGCATTACTACCCCCGATTACCCTTGGGATGATATCATCCTTTATAGGATCTCGTGCCAAGTTGGGCCTAGATTCTTGAATCCTTTTTTGAGCACTCAGAACATAATGGCGCTACACAAACTCCTCCTGCTAAGGGGAATCATTCCCACCTTTGCATACCAGATCAGTCCCCTCCATCACATATGCTTGCGGGAAGTATCCCATTATTGGGAGCATGATGATTTTCCCCTAGCCATATTCTCAATTTATTAACATAAGTCTCGACCTAGATCCCACCGAATCTAGGTATGGTTGATTATCCTCCCATTTCTTAGATAGTTTATCCTATTGGCCTTTCTGGTGAGCCATATTCACATCGCATATCGTAGACATTTGATACCATATCTTCAAATATTCTACTCTATGTCATACCCCCTTTACCACATAGTCCCCATGTTTGACTTAGTGGGTGAGGATGATTCTAGACCTCCTCTAGTGGTTCATTCCTGTTTTCCTCTTCCCTTAATTATTCACCATGAACCATCATTCCAAGAAGCATTAAGGCTATCTTTAGACAAGTACAACCACTTGCTTGAAAGTGGCAGATCCTGATTCTAATGTTCAGTTTTTCCGCTACGATCTCCACAAGATTTAGGGCCTTCTCCTTCTCTCAAATTGGAGGGAAAACACCCTTTTATAGGAAAACCCATATTTTTTCTTTTGCACATTGCGACCATACTCTAGCTTAGTTTGAAGAATTGTTAACACCATTGGAAAGCTCCCATCAAGTACTGTAATGGGTCTCCCTTATTTTTTTATGATTTGACACTTCACCAAGAAGTCGTTTTTCCAAGAAGGGTCACTTCGTCGCCTCTCAAAATCAAATTTTTCATAAGCAACACTTGTACTTTGGGGGACACCTTCCCTTGACACTTGTCATCTCACGTGTTGATTTTAGTCATGAGCAACCATCATTTTCTCATGTTTTCATGGTCCCCATCGGACCTATTTTGTGTGGCAGCATCATCGAGTCACCCTTGTTTAGAGCATCTGTGATGAGTCACCTTTGCAACCATGGAGTCTGTTTTGCGTCCCATTGTATCATCTCACAGTATTACATCCACATTCTCATACCATTCATCCTCTGTGTCTCATCTTGGCCTTCAGTCACACTGTCCCCCATCCCCTCCAGAGTCGAGTCAGTCACTACCAGGTGAGCCATGCACTTTATTCTCTGACAAGGGAAGTTTTCTGTTTGTCCCTCGTTTCCATCTTCCCCATTTTCCTTGGTGTCAGTCCATAACTCACATTACTATTTTCCCTCGTGCCTTATTTGAGGATCCTCATTGCCTCACCTATGGCAGGCCCTATTATGTTCGCATTAGCACATATATTCCAGAAGAACGAACTAGAGGGAGGTGTATCTTGGTTCCAGCTTCCACTCTTGTTCGGTGCCTTGACCCAAGCAAAGGGAATCATCATTTCCCTTTGAATTGGTTGTTTCATGCTCCTGATTTGATTCATACACTTGATGGTCTAGTGATGTATCAAATTGTACCAGTGATTCCTGGGTGTGTGTGAGACGTTTCAGACCTCATGAGGGGGTCAAGAGGGGGTGGCCCTTCAGGTAGCCCCCCATATGCCCGGATGCCTTCATATTATGCTACAACCTCATATGCAGTTCCACAAATTTGATGGGTTCGGTTCTTGTTGCCTGCAACAATAATAGCATTCATGTCTCCTTCATCTGATCCATTTAGTTTTTAGAGCCCTTTCCTATTCAGCGGGGCTTCTTTTGTTTTTCTACCCTCCCTACCACCCATTGTTTGAGGGAAGGGCAATTATATCTCATGTACTCAATTGTTATTGTATTCAGTCCTGGCTCATGTTTTTTCCAGGCACAATATGTATGTGGGGCACATTGTATTATTTTTTGGTTCATTTATGCCAACATGTCATGTACCATTCAACATGTACTTTATTTCTCAACTTCATTTTCCTGGGTGCATCATTATTTTGTACTAAGTTATCTCGGCGGGTATATGTGTGCCTCCCCCGCCTCACTAAGATCTGATAACACAACATAAAAGGATACTTGCATTGGTTTCACCCCCTCTGTCACTATCCTCTTTCACTTTAGCTCCATTGGTCTCTCTCTCTCTCTCTCTCTCTCTCTCTCTCTCTCTCTCTCTCGTTGACTCCACTTCATTGTCTAGTGATTATGTCCTTACAATGTACTTTGGTCATATGTTTTTCTCCTAACACTTGTACGTTGGGGGGAAATCTATTACCACAAAAAAATGATAATTTAGCCATAATTTATTAGATGGATCGGGATACACCATTTAGGGCCAATTTTACCATAGTAAAATGGCTTTCACAGAGAGAAATTACTTAATAAACCACATTTGTTAAGTCATTTATAATTAAACCCATGATGAATAATTAAATAAATCACTATTTATTTAATTATCTTCTAGGAATAATTAGTTAAACCTTTGTTTAATTAATATTCCTTGTCACATTTGACCAAATTATGAGAAATAAATAGATAAACCATTAATTATCTTATTTTTCTCTAGGAATAATTAATTAATCACTAATTAGTTATTATTCATTGTCAAGTGTGACTAAATCCCTTCGGAATAATTAAATAAATCATTATTTGTTTATTATTCCTTAACCGTATTTCTTGAGATGATAAATAAATCATTTATTTATTTATTATTTCTAAATAAAAGTTTAAATACTTTTTCCCTCCAAACCAAATACAATAAAATATTCCAAATGGTTAATTCTAGAATGAGGTTAATAGTATTTTATTATTTCTCATTATTCGAGGATAACCTAATATTTTGTTATAAATAGAAGGGTTTTACATTCATTCTTCATTTTCAATTATTTTCATTAGTGCACTGAGTGTTGCAGCTATGATTATTATCACTGTCACACACCATCTTCTTTTCCATTTGAGTTCTCATTGAGCTCAAATATTTTTTTTGTTGGGTTTTGCACATTATAGAGGAGGGAGACTTTACAAAAGCTAAAGACATTGAGGATAGCCAAGAACCCATCCCATTGAGGGGGACTGGTAACATTATTTGTTCCCTTCACAGGTGTTGTTTAATAAAATATATTCTTTATATATCTGGTTTCCACAGGATTATTGGAGTTATTTGTGCTTATTTTACTATTCCATTCTATTGGTTAAATTTGTTTGTTGCCTAGATCAAGGCTTTGGCATGTTTTATCTCTATCATTTGTTGCAAATCTACACTATTTAACTTGCATTTTTATTGTTAGGGTTGTTTGTCATCCACAACCTAAAGTAGTTTCTTTTCGTACACATTCAAGAAGAATTCTACATAACACCTTCTAATATTTAATACACGCCAACATTACTATAGTTAGTAGATAGATATGTTATCAAACCAGATGTTGTATTAGAAGATGTATCTGTCTCCTTAGATACTTGGGAATATCCTGTTATTTTATGATTTTAACCCCTAAGAATAATTTAGGAGGACATCCATTGATTCTAGGCAGACCATGGTTAGCTACAAATGGTGCTTTTGTAAGTTGTATATCTGGTGATATGTTTATCTTTGATGGAATATCTACTAATAAATTCACATTATATCCTCCTGCAAAAACAACAATAGAAGTAGAAAGTTACGTTTGGATAAATGATGATAACAAAGACTTCGATATACAACCAATATTTTCTACTTCACAAATAGATGAAGAAGATCAAATTTTAAATTTAATGAATAGTAATTATTCTTCCTCATATTGTGAACAAGCCCAAAATTTTTAAGAACAATACAATGCTGAATATTTATCATCTCATCAAATGTCTTTACATTCTATGGAAAAATTTGTCAATGCTTTAAAGGAAATCTTTCCAGGAAAAACTTTGAATATAATTTAATGATAATCTAGAAGAATCCCAAAAGAAAGAATTGATAAGGATGTTACAAGAACATTCCTCTGCTTATGCATGGGATTACACTGATATGAATGGAATTGATCCTAATACTTGTATGCATCATATATATATTGAAGAAAATGTCAGACCAATTCGACAACCCCAAAGGAGGATGAATCCAAATCTAAGGGAAATTGTTAAAGAGGAGCTACAAAAACTATTGAGTGTGAACTTTATTTACCCAATATCAGATAGTTAGTGGGTCTCACCAATAGGTGTTGTTCTAAAGAAAAATGGAAAATGGAGTGTATGCATTGATTATAGGTAATTGAATAAAGCTACCTTAAAAGATCATTTTCTGCTTCCCTTTATAGATCAAGTCCTTGATATATTGGCAGGGAAAAGTATTTTTCATTCTTGGACAGTTTAAGTGGATATAACCAAATCCAAGTAGCTTTGGAAGATCAAGACAAAACAACTTTTACCTGTCCATGGGGAACTTATGCTTACCAGGTACTTCCTTTTGGATTATGTAATGCACCTGCAACATTCCAAAGGGCAGTTCTAGGCATTTTTTCTGATTTAATTCATGGTTGTGTAGAAGTTTACATGGATGATTTTACCGTCTATGGTACTTCTTTTGAGGAAGCTCTTGAAAATTTAGAAAAATTTCTCATTAGATGTAAAGAAACAAATCTCTCATTAGGCCATGAATTTTTTTTTATGATGTTCATTGAGGGAATTGTTTTTGGCCGCCACATTTTAGGAGATGGAATTAAAGTGGATGCATCTAAAGTAGAAGTTATTTTCAAATTATCAGTTCCTTCTTGTCAAAGGGATGTTAGAAGTTTTCTTGGTTTTACTAGTGATTACAAAATATTCATAAAAAAACTTCACAAAGATAGCCTCTCCACTTTCCAAATTACTTATAGAATATTGTGAATTCATTTGGAATTCAGATTGCCAAAAATATTTTGAAACATTGAAAGAAAAGATTTCTGAAGCACCCATCTTAAGAGGACCAAATTAGAGACTTTTTTTCATATTTCAACTGATGCTTCAGATACAACCTTAGGAGTTTTATTGGGACATAAATATTTGACTCCTTATGTCATTTATTACAGGAGTAAAAATTTGACTCCTGTAGAGTTGAATTATACTGTAACCAAAAAGGAGTTTTTAGCTATTGTATATGCCATTAATAAGTTTTGATATTATATCACTGGTTATGAAGCTTTTGTTCACACATATAACTTTGCAATTAGATATTTAATGAATAAATCAGTTACAAGAATTCAATATTAATATTTTGGATAGTTCTGGAAAGGAGAATACAGTTGTTGAAAAGATAATTTTTCTAACGAATATAATTTTGCAGTATCTATTAAATATCCTTGGTTTGCAAATATTGCTAACTATTTGACCATAGGAAATTTGCCTTTGTATTTGTCTCCTCGGGAGAAAAGGAAAGTTATTCAAACCAATGAATCTTATTCATGGATAAATGGAGAATTGTGCAAAACAAGGCCTGATTTAATCATTCGAAGATGTTTCAGAGAGGATCAAGTACCAAAAATATTACAGGCTTGTCATGATAAACCATGTGGAGGACATTTTGTTGATAAAACGACTACCTATAAAATCCTTCTCTTAGGATATTATTGGCCTTCTCTTTTTAAAGATACCAAAGAATATGTTAAGAGATGTGATAGTTGTCAGAGAATGGGAAAGCTTGTTCCTTCAGATGAGATGCCTCTACAACCTCAAGTACTTATGGAACCTTTTGAAAATTAGGCTTTGGATTTTATTGGTGTAATCAATCCACCATTAAGGAAAAAAAGTTACATTCTTGTCTGCAAAGATTATGTCACAAAATGGATAGAAGCTCAATCACTTCCTTTTGCTATTGAAAATGTTGTAGTTTCATTTCTCTTTGAGGATATTTTCACTCGTTTTGGTGTCCCAAGGGAAATTGTGATAGATAAAGGTACTCAATTTACATCCAAGCTGGCGCAAAAGATAATGGAGGAATACAAAATCAAACATCGGAAATCTACTGCATATCATCCACAAGAAAATTGACAATTTGAAGCTACTAATAAACTACTTGAAGAAATTCTTACCAAAATTGTACATCTACAAGAAGGGAATGGGAAGAAAATCTTCCAGAAGCTTTATGGGCATATCATACTACGTGGAGAAACACAACAACGCATACTCCTTATGAACTTGTTTATGGGAAGCATGTTCTATTTCCTATTGAGTTCCAAATAAAGACCTTCAAAACAATAGTCAAATTCGGTCTTGATCTATTAAAAGCCCAGCAACAAATAATGGAGCAATTGAATGAACTTGATGAGATATGACAATATGTTATTTATAGAACCAACATAGTTCAACAGAAAAGATCAAGATGGCATGACAAGCTTACCAAAGATAGGAAATTCTAGCCAGGTGATTGGCATTACTTTTTTATTCTAAATTTAAAGAATTTCAAGGAAAATTTCAAACTCGTTGGCTTGGTCCTTATGAGATTGAAACTGGCTTTGATAATGGAGCTGTCATAATTAAAACCATTGATGAAGAAAAAGTAGCTTCTCTTTTAAATCGTAATAGATTACAAATATATCATAAACCATTGACAAAGGAAGAGTTCATAAGAAATTTTCAAGATAATCTTGATTTCAAGTTGGTTAGGGAAGATTCTTCTTCCTCTCCAACTTAGCCTTCAAGTTTATTTTTAAAAGAAAAATATATTAAAACAAATAATAATAAATAATAATAATTGTATGAACATGAAAACCAACATTGTTGGCATGTTTATACAAAAAATCTAATTTGAAAACCAAGAATTCTTGGTAGCTTAGATTTTCTTTAATTTCCCTATTATTGTCCAATTTATTTTATTCCTCTTTTGCAGAAATAAAACAGCTATAGAATTGTCAATAATATGTAGCTCTCATGAAATTTCGCAACTGACTTGACAGATTACAGCCAAAGAAACCTGAATGAAGATCATAGCCAGAGCAACCTAAGAAGCCTACAAAAGAACAAATCGTTAAGGCATAATGAAAGGTATGTAAATATTAGTCAAATATTAAAAAACATTGAATGATGATACAAATACATGATTATTTTAAAACTAATAACCATTTCCTCCACCATAATATGAAATGATTACCATTGTCATGACATAATATTGGTTTTCACAATTCACTTCGTGAATTTTTTATAATCATGTCTTATCACAAGATGTGAATGTCCTTAAAACCTTGCCATCATTTGAATGTATTCCACTTCATCCATATGTCATCCCACTTCTTCTATAGCCCATATCATTTTCTTCGCATCATATCCCACTTCCTTCGGCTCTGTTTCATTTTTCTCTGCCGAAAACATCTCAGCTTCTACCCAAATCTCGTCATTGCTACCAAAACTCCATAATATCATCAAAAAGGGAAAGTAACGACTGAAACTTCCTCAACATGGGAGTTATTGTCCATTCTGAGTTGAATGGGACCAAGTTTATTGAATCCTATCCACACGTGAAGCAGCATTGCAGTAGGCACGATGGTTACAGTTCTTTGAGAAGTTTGATGGGCATGGCAAGGAGGTAACAAATTCGTTTGCTCAAGCCTATGATGGGATACAAGAAGAAATTGGAGATATCAAGTTGGTCTTGACAGGGTCGTTTATAGTGGAAGCTACAAGATTACCAAGAAACTAGGAAAGTTGGTTTAAAACCCAGAAAATCAAAGAAAAAGGCTGGGAGATCTTCCTTAAAAACCCAGGTATGGACATCTCCATTTTCAAGAAAGGAATTCTAGTAACAATTTTAGAAAGTAAATGGAGAAATTTTTTATTAGTCATTCAGAAGTTTATAACCTTTGAGGGTAGGTTTGGGAATATGTTCTTCTATCATGCTTGGTTGATGATGCATTTTATTGATGGCAATGAAATAAATTTTCCATATTTCCTGCTCTGTATTTTAAGAAAAATGGTCACTAACATCCAAAGGAAAATACAGTTTATTGACAATGCTCTGTATCATCACGGGTTAGTAAATTTTTTTGATTGAAGCTCATTTAGGGAGTAAAGTAGATAATTGGGAGGATTTTCTGGTTCGAAATCATTTTAAAGAAGCTAAGCAAGATGAACCCAGTTCCAAAATAAGAAGAAGTCGAAGGAAATTTCCCTCAAACCCTAAGCTTCAAAACAAATATTTACCTGCACAAGAAATACAACAAAATGAGCATACACAAATATATTATGATGATGAAACCCCTCTTGCAAATGTTTTAGATAATCTTAGAAATAAGAAATTTGTTAGTACAGATGAAGGCCCACCAAAAGAAGGAACAAAACACGACAAAATTAACAAGAAAAAACGTGCTCTCACTGTTGAAAAACCATCAATAAGTGCATGAGTTATGAAATCAACCATTAAACAATATCTAGGTTTTGTTTCTTTAGAAGAAGAGTAAAGAATACCATCACCAATTGAAACTCCAACAAGAAAGACCCCTGAAATCGACCCTGTCCAACAAGAAATCTATGATTATATAGAATCTCTTGAAAAAAAAACCAAAAGAAAGTTATTGATTTATCTTCAAACCAGGAAGGAATTTTAAGTGAAGAAGTTCATTTCAACCCTCCAGAAGAATCTTGAATTGAAAATACTCTTAAATAGAAGAATTTATGAACTAGAAGTGTTAAACAAGTATCTAAAGCAGGAACATGAAGCAATGAAGGTACAAAATGACATTCAAAGGACTCAAACGATAATATTATCCTACATCTTTGCCGCTGGTACAAGAAAAGCAAGAATTTAAAGGCTAAAATAAACTGCTCAGGAGTAAAATCAGGAATTTGCAGTGTAGGATTTTAATAAAGAAACCAAGGATGGAAACCAAAATAAAAAAAATCAGAGAATACTAGTTTAGATATTCTTTCTAAAGCCTTGGAGTTAGCTCAGTGACAGAGTGGGTCACAAAATTTTGAAATTTTGTGCATGAGGGCATGCAATATCTTCTATGTGGGGAAATGTTGAAGAGGAAAATTGTTCCTTTTTGACACCTTCCTTAAACTCCATTCTCTTCCTTTTTGACCATAATAATTCCAATTAAGTGTTAGTGTGCAAGGTTATTGGAAAAAAAAGGTATTTAATCATCTTTTATTCATAGTTTCATTGTTTCTTTATTATTTGATTTAATATATGCACAAGCTATCGAATTACATCAATTATGTAGCTAATAATCGATTCTACAGGTTACTTGAAGAATCTATACGTTCCAAAACATTAGTTGAGAAACGAAGCATATGAATAGGTAGCTAGTAACCAATACAATGGTATCCACCTATTCCTCTGAGCTGGCAAGGTGCTAAGGACACCATATGAGATGGTCAACGTGGAAGTCAACCCAGTGGAAAAGACCGAAGACAAATTAGGGGAGCGAGAGGATCGTTGATTGAAGCTGATATTTTGCCTCATGATTTGCTTGTTCGATAGAAAATGATGAAGAATTGTTATATTATTTAAGAAATTTTATTTTAAGATGTTATGTTGAGAAGGAGAGGCTTAAAAATATCCAAAAAGTTTAACAAAGGCGGTTATAAAACCTGTCTCTCGGCACGATGATACGCGTGACTGTTTATTATTTTAAAAAATATTTGCAATCAATTAATTAAGATATTTATTCTATTGTGTTGTGCGTATAAATGTGTGGATAATATTTGTTGATCTTTGCATACCTACACTCACTGGAGGCCCCCCTGGGAGTTGTAAGGTTTCATTTTAATTTAAGTTTTCTATTTCATAGGATTAAGTTATCACAATGATTATAACTTTTATTTTTAGAAGAATGTTAGCAAAAGCTAATATAGAATTTGATATAAATTTCATAATATAATTTTCTATACAATTTCTTTCATAGATTTAATATCATTGTGTGAAGGATGAAGAAAATAATCAAAATTATTTATTATGCACATGTAAATTTTGATTGATATATAGAAAGTAGAATCATTTGATTTGGAATTCAAGGTTTTATTTCTGATAGTGTGAAGAGGATTTTGATTTTGTTAGTGTGATATTTATTTCTCTAATCTAAGATTAGCTTTCGTTTCTGCAAGTGTGAAGAGGATTTAGATTTGTACTTTTGCACTCTAGTTTAGCTTATTTATGTTAGTGTGATACTTTCCTTTCCTGAAAGAGTGGCAGTGTTTTTACTGTGAGTGATTCTTAGATAAAACATGTGCATGAAAAGATCCTAATTCAATTTGAAAATTACTCACATAATAAACAATCCTAGCACAAATGGTGCACATACACTTCATTAGTTTACAAGCCCTGATCAATAATTTATGAAGTAATTTAAGACCAATTAAATTACCAACACACAGTTGGGGTGCTATCTTGCAGAGTCATCCCTAGTTCCACCAGACACACAGCTGGATATCATTCCATGTCCAACTTGCGATAATGAACTCTGTACAGTTAGTAGTAGTAGTACTACTACTAGTTCAGTTAGCAGCCCCTGTACATATGATATGTGGACTATGTACATTGATGGATCCAATACATAGGAGGGCTTTGGAGCTGGTTGTGTTTTAATAGACCCGTTGTAGAGAAAACATTTGATCTCTAGCCACTTGGAATTCGAGTGCACGAATAACACTACAGAGTACGAACCACTCATATTGGGCTTACGGAAAGCCATCGACCTCAACGTTTTCATTCTAAAAGTGGTAGGTGACTCTGAAATCGTGGTGCATTAGTTACGTAACACTATACATTGTGTGTCACCTCATCTTAAAAGTTATCAACAAGAGGTATGGTGACTCATCTCTCACATCCAAGCTTTCAATCTTATTTCAGTTCCAAGAATGCGTAATGCAACTACGAGTGCCCTGACAAATGCTGTTTCTAGGATGTCACCTTTAAGGGATGAATTTTTTATTAAAATTTTGTATGAACCTTCAGTCCCTGATAATATCACTAACTTATGTGTTTTTTATGATGGCCAACAAATATTGTGCTTTATGGAAAGCATTGATGTGTTAAAGGACGCAACAATCGACGAGGACGAGCATGAAAAGGCACTGCAGGATGCAACCAATGTAATTAAATGGAACCTCATCCCCAAGGGTGTGGTATCATTATAGAAGTTGTATGATTTGCATAACCGCTTCTGGGGACTCGTTAATGCCAAGATCCACAGTTCCACTCTGTCACATGAATAAATCAACTTGGGAACTCAGGAAGATCCAAAATATGTCCATCTCGATACTTGTTGCAAACCACAATAACAAAAAGCATTCATATGCTTATTCAAGTAGTAACGTGATGTCTTTGTGTGGACATACGATGAACTCAAGACATTTGACACGCGAATCATCCAAAATGCAATACCAATCAAGGAACGGGCCAAGCCATTTCAACAGAAACTGAGGAAAGTTCACCCAACGCTTGAGCCCCTCATATAGAAGGAGTTGAGAAGATTGTTGGATGCTCGGATCATCTACAAGGTGCGAACTTGGTTCCAGTGAGAAAGAAGTATGGGGAGATCCGCCTGTGTGTAGATTTCCTCAATATCAATTGCGCCTAGGACAAGCATAACTACCCTGTGTCATCCATGGAGAAAATATTGCAAATATTGTCGGGCGATGAAATTTTTTCTTGGCTTGATGGATTCTTAGGATACAACTAGGTTCTGGTAGCAGAGCTTGATAGATTAAAAACTACTTTCAGGACGAAGTGGGGCACGTTCTCATTTCAACGAATGTCGTTTGGGTTAGTCAATGTTGGTGTAATATTCCAATGTGTGATGGACATCACCTTCCGCGGGCTTATTGGATAGAGCCCAGTGGTCTATCTTGATGATGTGACAATATTCTCCAAACAGAGATCAGACCACCTACACCATTTGAAGAAGATTTTTGAGCGATGCCACAAACACAGGATATCCTTTAATCCCAAGAAGAGTATCTTTCCAATGTTTGAAGGTAACCTCCTGGGACACATCATTGCTAAAAGTAGTATCAAGGTAGACCTGGACAGGGTCAAGACCATCACCCAGATTCCCCACCCAGTGAAAAAGAAAGCCATGTAGTCTTTCTTAGAGAAGATCAACTTCCTCTGTAAGTTCATCTATGACTATGCTTAGATTTTTAAACCAATACAGGAGATGATCAAGAAGGACACAGTTTATAAATGGGATAAGAGGGAAAAGGACACATTTTCCTATACCAAAAAAGATATAACAGAAGCAACCACGTTTTACAACCCAGACTTTGGTAAATATTTCTTTCTCTATACTTTTTCTTTTGACACCTCTCTTATTGATGTGCTTACTTAGAAGGATGAGTTGAACAATGAACGACGTATCTCCTTCATGAGTGTAAGTCTGCAAGGACCAAAGCTCAAATACCCCATCATGGACAAACATGATTATGCAGTGTACAAGGCAGTAAAGAACTTCAAACCCTATTTATTAATGAATCGTTGTGTTATCTTTGTCCCACACCCAACAGTGAGATCACTGCTTGTTCAGTGAGAGATGGGTGAGAGGAGGGCAAATTGGATGACCAGGTTATAGGAATATGATATAGACATCAAGCCAATTCACACAATCAAGGGTCATGGCATTTTCTAGTTAGCAGTAGAGGCAGTAAACGCAAAAGAGGAAGAAGAAGAGCTCACAGGATGAGAGCAAGAGATTGAAATGTACAACGTTGAGTGAGCCTCCCCCACTTCGGAAATAAACCCTTGGTACATGAATATGCCCTAATAACTTGACCATGGCACAATGCCCTCACACCTCTCTACATGGTAGAAGAGGACATTCCAACTTAAAGCATTATCATATCAGTTGGTGCATGGGGTATTGTTCAAAAAGCACCACAATGGAGTACTGCTTAGGTGTTTGGAGGCACACAATTCAGAAAAGTTTTACGTGATCTCCATGACGGACCAGTTAGGAGACACTTTGCAGGCAACATGACAACACATAAGGTTATGCGAGATGACTTTTAGTAGCCTACATTATTCAAATATGGTCATTCCTATGCCCATAAATGTCTGGTCTGTCAAAGGTGTGCCGACAAAAATAAGAAGTCAGCAACCCCGCTACAACTCATTGTAGTGGAAGAACCTTTTCAATAGTGGGGATTGGATATCATTGGGAAAAAATTCCCATGCTCATTGAAGCAACACCGCTATATCCTAATTTCTATAGACTATTTCATGCGGTGGACAGAGGCAGTTCTACTAAAATAGATGAACAATGTTTACTCTTTGTAGCAGAACATCATCTCCAGGGTCGGTGTTCCTACATTTGATAATGCAACATATTTCATCATTAACACTTTATGATTTTTCGTTGCAAAATGGTATTATATTTAAAAACTTAGCTAATTATTATCTGCAAGGAAATGGCCTTATTGAATCCACGAACAAGAACCTCATATGTATCATCAAAAAGACCATATTCTCTTAACAATGAAATTGGCACTCTACTTTGGTGAATGCCTTATGGGTTGACTAAGCCAAGCCTAAACCTTCTTTGAACACCTCCCCTTACATAAAATAATCCATCCTCCTGCCGAACATCTACTTGCTTGCTCTCCAATTGTCCCAAGAATCCAAAGGCAAGCCATGTCTTTTAGGTCAGTGTAGGATGGACAATTTGCACAAGCTACAGGAAGAAATGTTGAAAGAAAAATAAATTTTACTTCACCAGAGTCGTATCAAGAGGTGGCTTGATAGAAAGTCTACAGGGAAAAATAACTTTAGTGTGGGTGACTTAGTCTTCAAGTGGGATAAAGCTCACGAGGACAAAGGAAAACTTACCAAGTTTACGTCCCTATGGATTTGTCCATACATAGTACACGAGAAGCTTGGCCAACACACATATTGTCTTCAATTACATAGGAATATTGTTAATTTTAGGTATGTTCTATGCTTAGAGCAATTTATTTCAATTTTCACAGTTAGCTCAATATCTTTTCCAGATTAGAAATCACATCAGCTTTAAAGTAAACTACAGATAGAACATAAACATAAGTCACAGAAGACAAGCCAAGACAAGAGGACACAAGATGTGGTGCTAGCCAAGGACAAACCCCAATGTGGGGAAACCCTTGATCAATTCTTCTTATATGTTCATCAATAGTTCAGCAGAGAGAGAGATAGTACGTTTACAATAGAAGTCAACACTTTGACTTATCTAGATAAGAGCATAGATCATCTCTAAGAAGATGATACATGAGATCAGTTGAAGACATGTTGCTTCAACTGATTCTCCAAGGTGACTCCTTCACCTATCATTGTGTTGCATTTCATCATCATGTTGCACCTCACCGCACTGCACCATGTTGTACCCATCATCATTATGCTGGATCTCATCACGCTTCATTAATCATGATTGTACCCATCACTGTATTGCATTATGTGCCATTGTTGCACCATGTTGCCATACTGACCTATGTGTTGGATGCATCTTGTTTTCTTGTTGTCCCTAGCTTGCTTGTTGTCCCTAGCATGCTTGTTTTCCTTAGCATGCTTGTTGTTGCATGCTAGTTGTCCTTGCATGCTATCTATAACATTGCATGCTTGGAGTATTTATTGTTAACTACCATACAACTGTCCCAATGTTAGTTAGTTGTCCCTTGCATGCTTCTCTCCTTTGGAGACAGATGCTCTGGATGTTCTGGTAGTTTTGGAAATTTCGGTTGTTTCTGCAGTTCCAGCAATTCCGACTATTCCCGACAGTTCCAACTTTTCCCGGTAGTTCCATCAGTTCCGGCTTCTGCCCTCTGCATCAGCTTTCCTGACTATTTCGGGAGTTCTGGTTATTCTTGGTAGTTCTGGCTATTCCTGGTAGTTCCAATAATTCTCGGCAATTCTGGCAGTTCCCGGTAGTTCCATCAATTCCAGCTATTCCCAGCAGTTCCCGTAGTTCCCAATAGTTCCAACAGTTTTGACAATTCCAACTATTCCTGGCAGTTCTGGCAGTTCTGGCAGGTCCAACAATTCCGGCTATTCCCGGCATTTCTGGCAGTTTCGGCTATTCTCGGCAGTTTCACCAGTCCTGGCTATTACTGGTAGTTCCAGTAGTTGTGGCAATTCTAGCTATTCACGGCATTTTTGGCAATTCTGGCTATCCCGACAGTTTCGGCTTCTGCCCTCTAGATTAGGGCAGCGTTATCCCTTAGGATCTCTCCTCCTACTAAAACCCAAAGACAACTAGAGAGGAAGAGATCCCAAGTGTGTTCAAATGACTTGAAGGCCACCTCTATTTATAATAAAACGTTGAGCACAAGTGGGGTTTATTTGCTTGCTGGCCGACCTTGACGAGTTGTCCCATAACACAAATAAATTCATATCTCCATGAATACTTATTAGAATCGGATGATCTTTAGATCAATCCTACACCTCTCGATGAGAGGGATCCAAGAAAAATATCAGCTTCCATTAATAAGATGACCCACATGGAGTTTGGCCATAGTTTCCAATTTTAACACTCCCTCTCAACAAGGGAGAACTCCATTCGGTGATCCATATGTCCGATTGTACTATCTCTGCCATCAGTGTCGTGCACTGCTAAGCTCTGCTTTGCTCTTCTCTGCTCCGTTGAACCATGAAGAAAAAGAATTGATTGAGAATGTCTCATACCATTCTCTACTAACCCGAAGTCAGTTTCTTCTAAAGAGAGTGTGTCACATCACTCTTACTGGCCCGAAGTCAGTTTTATTGATCCGAGATCAATATCACAAGAGAGTGTCTCAAACCACTCATACTGATCCCAGATCAGTTTCATTGATCCCAGATCAATGGAGTTCATCCTAGCATAGGGAGTATGGTAGATACATCGATGCGTCCATCGATAGTACTACTATGGTCCCTAACCCCATTTCCCTGCTCATTGATTAGATGAGAGGTACTTCCTATGAGTCCCAGATTGCATGGGTAGGATGCCTCAATAGGAGAACTAATCATCATGTCCACAGGAGAACGAATCATCCTGCCCCATAGTCGCCATGGGAGAACTAATCATCCCAGCCCACAGGAGAACTAATCATCCTATTTCACAGTTTCCACGTGAGAACTAATCATCCCAGCCCATAGGGGAACTAATCATCCTGTTCCACAGTTGCCACTGGAGAACTATTCATCCCGGCCCACAGGAGAACTAATCATCTTGTTCCACATTTTCCATGGGAGAAATAATCATCCTAGCCCACAGGAGAACTAATCATCCTGTTCCATAGTTGCCACAGGAGAAATAATCATCCCAACCCAAAGGAGAACTAATCATCTTGTTCCATAGTTTCCACGGGAGAACTAATGATCCTAGCCCACAAGAGAACTAATCATCCTATTCCACAGTTTCCATGGTAGAAAGAATCATCCCAACCCACAAGAGAACAGTTGCCATGGGAGAACTAATCATCCTGGCCCACAGAAGAACAAATCATCTTGTTCCACAGTCACCACGGGGTATCACAGGGGAAGGGTGAACCTGGCATCTTGTACATAGCGCACCATTAGGGGAGGGTGAGTTGCCCTGTGGTATTATGTTCCTCCAGTAAGTACCCCAATCCCCCCAGAGCTCCTAAAGCTCAATGCATGCAACATGCAAGACCCTTATAAGAAGGTCTCTCAATGACTCTAAGTCGTTCGACAAAGTCAAAGATTTGACCTTTCCCCGGGGCTTTGAGAAAATTTCTGTGACCTATACATCAGTCTCAATGTGATGGAGCTTCCTCGCTCATCGAATTACCATATACAAGATAAGGCAGTATCTAATGTCTATTTGCTGGAGCAATCATTGAATATGAGATTCCTCAATAATTGAATCCCCCCTCTGGTTGTCACAGAGAATGACAGTGGTATTGATCATGTGTACAAACAGCTCACTTATGAGCTTCTGCAACCATGCAGCTTCACACGAGATCATAATCGCAACTATGTATTTGGTCTTGGTGGTTCTTATAGAAATTGACTTCTGATTCCTACTCATCCATGATATCGAAGCAGAATCCAAAGAGAACCAGCACTGAGAAGTGATCTACTGATCCTCCACACTGCCTGCCCAATTAGCATTCGAATAATCATGCAATTTCATGTTTCCACCAGTGTATCTCAATCCATGAGAGATTGTGCCCCGAAGATATCTCAGAAGATTCTTGGCACCAATCCAGTGAGACTCAACCAAATATGAGCTCACCATGCTAACTGCAAAACATATGTCTGGATGGAAGTTCATTAAGAACAACAATGCAAATGAGTTTATGGAACTTAGAGGCATTTCCCAAATCTGGTTCAGCATCATCGCCATATAACTTCTAAAAGTTAAGATCCTCGAGGTAGTCATGGGCTTGCAGTTTACCATTTTACATCTGGAATCCAATTCCCTCTTACTTCTGTAAATGAGAGGCTCTACACTTGATTGAAATAAGTCATCCTCAAAAGGTGTTGGTATGAGAAGTCTATCATCCACAGCCTTCAAACAATGGTTTGGATCGGATTCACTCTTAGTGAATCTCAACTTCATCTGATAGCTATCAATCCTCTCAGGGAATTTTGCTTTAAGCCATAGAGGGCTTTCTTCCACCTACATACGTGAGATTCTTGATCATGAATCTCAAACCCCTCGGGTTGTTCCAAACCTGCGGACCTGCTACATGAGGGGAATGGTCCCCTTGTAAGATTTTCCTTCAGTACATATCAGACATGTACTTTCATGCTCTTTTTGAATTCAGGCATCCCTGTCACCATCTGACTCACAGAGCTTTGGTGCTATGTGTCAATGAACATGGTCCCCAATGGACTTCCTGCAACTTGATACAACCCTAAACTCAAAAACATCTTTGAAAATTCTATTTCCAAACATGTACCTTTCATCGATGAGTACCACCCTGTAACCTTTGACTTCCATTGCCGAAATGGACACCAGGTTCTTCTTGCGATTAGGTACATAAAGGAGATTCTGTAAATGAATTGAGTTACCCTCATTCAATTGAGGGGTAACATTTTGTACACCCTTTATCAGGATAGGTGGCATCGGCTCCAAGTATAATCCCACGATTGTTTCCATCTCTACCAAATTAGAGAGTGCACCCTACTACCTGATGAGGTGCCTTGAAGCACTACATTCAATAAGCCAGATTCCCAAAGAATCTAAAGGAGAGGGTTGATACAAGATAGCACTTCTTTATCTTATCAAAAACAACATTTGATTCTTCATACCTAGGGTTCCTTGCTTTCTTTGAAGAGTCAGCCATTTCCTTGATGACCTGCATTACCTGTCATTCCTTTGATCATTGAATATGTCCCTAGAATGATTGTTATCTTCATCAAGAGATGTGTCTCTCCCATTCAGACACTCCTTCGCATAATGGCCGAACTTATTACAACCAAGGCATCTACCTTTCCTTCCACCCTTAGATCCAAACTTCCTAATGAAGTGATCTTTAGGTAGGCCATCAGAAACTTCTGATGTGCCATTCTGATAATATTATCTGCTTTGACTTCACCCTCGGTGAATTTGAAGAGGGATGAGGAATCCACTGATCCTTTTGTCCTTTCCCAACTGTCTTCGGTGATTGCTCTTTCACTCTTGCTTGGGCATTGTCTTCACCTCAACTCTGATACCATGTTAATTTTAGGAATGTTCTATGCTTAGAGCAATTTATTTCAATTTTCACAGTTAGCTCAATATCTTTTCCAGACTAGTAATCACATCAGCATTAAAATAAACTGTAGATAGAACATAAACATAAATCGCAGAAGACAAGCCAAGACAAGAGGACACAAGATGTGGCGCTAGCCAGGGACAAACCCCAATGTGGGGAAACCCTTGATCAATTCTTCTTATATGTTCATCAATAGTTCAACAGAAAGAGAGAGATAGTACGTTTACAACAGAACTCAACACTTTGACTTATCTAGATAAGAGCATAGATCATCTCTAAGAGGATGATACATGAGATCAGTTGAAGACATGCTGCTTCAACTGATTCTCCAAGGTGACTCCTTCACCTACCGTTTTGTTGCATTTCGTCATCATGTTGCACCTCACCGCGTTGCACCATGCTGCACCCATCATCACTATGATGCATCTCATCGCGCTTCATTAATCATGACTGTACCCATCACTGTATTGCATTATGTGCCATTACTACACCATGTTGCAACACTGACCTATGTGCTGGTTGCATCTTGTTTTCTTGTTGTCCCTAGCATGCTTGTTGTTGCATGCTAGCTATCCCTTGCATGCTAGCTGTAACATTGCATGCTTGGTGTATTTGCAACTAAGTACCATACAACTGTCCCAATGTTAGTTAGTTGTCCCTTGCATTCTGCTCTCCTTTGGAGATAGATGCTCTGGCTGTTCCGGTAGTTTAAGCAATTTCAGCTATTCTCAGTAGTTCCATCAATTCCGGCTATTCCCGGCAGTTTCGGCAGTTCCGACAATTCCGGCTATTCTCGACTGTTCTGGCAGTTTCGGCTTTTCCCAGCAGTTCCGGCTTCTGCCCCTCTGCGTCAACTTTCCCGACTGTTCTGGTAGTTTCGGCTATTCCTGGTAGTTTCGACAGTTCTTGGTAGTTCTGACAATTCTGACTATTCCCATTCCGACAGTTCCGATAGTTCTCGGTAGTTCCAGTAGTTCCGACAATTCTGGCTATTCTCAGCAGTTCCAACAATTCTGGATATTCTTGGCAGTTCTGGTAGTTCCGGAAATTCCGGCTATTCCCAGCAATTCCGGCTATTCCTGACAGTTCTAACAGTTGCGGCAATTCTGACTATTCACGGCAGTTTCAACAATTCTGGCTATTCCCGGCAGTTGCAACTTCTGCCATTTGGATTAGGGCAGCATTATCCCTTAGGATCTCTCCTCCTACTAAAACCCAAAGACCAGTAGAGAGGAAGAGATCCCAAGTGTGTTAAAATTACTTGAAGGCCACCTCTATTTATACTAAAACGTTGAGCACAAGTGGGGTTTATTTGGTTGCTCGCCGACCTTGACGAATTGTCCCATAATACAAATAAATTCATATCTCCATGAATACTTATCGGAATCAGATGATGTTTAGATCAATCATACACCTCTCGATGAGAGGGATCGAAAAAAAATATCAGCTTCCATTAATAATATGACCCACATGGAGTTTGGCCCTAGTTGCTAATTTTAACAAATATTGACTCTCTCCCTGTCAATGGCCAAGACTTAAATTTTTTTTTAATGAATATTTGGGGTTATGTCCTGCACTATGTATATAGTCTTTCGTTGTTTTTTTTTTGTTTCTTTGCTTGATTTTTGTGTTGTTTTGTCATGTGAATAAGTGTTGTGCCTGATTGTGTTGCATCTTCTAAGTGTGTGTGTGGTTGAGGTCTAAAGAGTCTCGTGATGCTACAACATTTGGTTAGCCTTATGTTTGTCTTCCTTGTCTTGGTTACATCTTTTGGTTGATGAAGTTCCAACAGAAAATACGATCCATTTGTTAAGTAATTTTTGGTCCAAACATGAACCCGTGTCTAGTACGGAAACCTCATGGCTATAATCGATTTTTCTATTGGTGTTCTCAATCTTTTCCAATTAGTAGAAATAGAGAAGGGGAAAAATTTATGCAATAAAACCTAAATTAGAGGTCTTTATATGCTTCTCTAAAGGAAAAACCTCTTCTGCTCTCAACAAGTTGGGATCCCTCTTTCGCCTCAAAATAAATAAATTTCGATGCACAATTTTCTTTAAATAAATAAATAAAGACAAAAGAAGAGAAAGGCTTCATGTGCAGAGAGGTGAAGCAAGAGACTCCGTTGGGGTACTGTCCAGGCTCACTGGTAGTGGATCAATGTTTGTGTTCCTATGTGACTCCACCGGGGTACTATCTAGGCCTATTGGTAGTGGAGCGACACCAAAGATGAACAACTATACTTTGAAAATCTTAAGCTTGCGAGCCAAACCACCCTTCCTAACTCAAAACATTGTGATTATGTTGAATCTTATGTTGTGTTTAACTGAGAAGGTATAGAGGATACCATGTTTTCCAATGGGGTAAGTAGGAAGGCTAAAATGATCTGCACAATGAATCAATACTCCCTGAGGAACCAAGGCCATGCACAGAAGAAACTAACCAAGACAAAGAAGCTAGAATTCAACCAATGTGTCACCAAGTCTTGTAGTTGCTGTAACACCCTCCAAAATTTTGGTTTTCACTCAAATTTCAGAATGTTCCTTGGTCTTTTCCTTGATTGTTGAAAATTCTCAAGCTCATTTCATGAGCTTTCTCAAAGTTCTTTGCCTCCTTTTTCTTGTTGGATTAACTGTCGTCTTTTAGCATGTTTGACTGGTATGTAATGTTTGCAATCCTTTTTTGATGGTTTTGAAGGTCGGTCTTTGTGAAAATAAGTTGTCCTAACCATGTAAGCATTTGTTGCACTCATACACAAAGTCTTGAGCACTATCGCGCAAGTGTCATCATGGTTGTCCTAAAGTATATCTTAAGTTTCACACTTGTCACTTCTTGTCATGAGATAGTCACGCACAGGACAATGCTTTGTTTGTTGCTCCGATGGTCTATGTTGACATGTCATCAAAGTATGCTAAGTGTTTGATCATAGTTCAAGTTCATCATGAGTCCTTCTCCCTCCCACCCTTAGCCATTTTCGAAAAGTCTTCCTGACCAAGCAACTTAGCTCCACCGAGCCCCATCTGAGCTACGCACTACATAATATCAACCCTCATTGATGTGACCTTGTTTCCTAGAACTGTACAGTGCACAGTCACTTTCCTCCAAGGTTGTTGTTATGCACAATTCATGAACCCAACAACATTCCTTGACCCACAAAATTGCGCATTTGTGCCTCCGCGTATTCCTTGAACTGCGAACTTCGCACCTTTAGCCCTTAATATTTTCCCTTGCCTACTGGAAACCTGCAATGTGCAGAGATCCCAACCTCCCTTAGCCTCTAGAACTGCACAAATGTTTCATCTAGTGCCCTTCCCTCAGCCAAAGGTCATTATCCCCAGAAAATGCACAAATTTTCCCTTCAGGTCTCTCTGCTGCCCAGTCCTCCTTGGCCTCCAAAATTGCATAGTTTTTCCTCCCAGGGCCTCATCCCACATCAGTCACTGCTTGCTTGAACTACGCAATTCTGACCCTCAGTGGTCACTGCGCAATTTCTCTCCTCAGTGAGGACTGTGAAGGAAAGTTCCTTAGTCAAGCCTAAGCTGCGATTTGCACAGTCTCAGTAACCAAGCTCTCTCCCTATCATTTGGAACTACACAATTCACAATCATTGAGCCCTTCCTCCCAGCTTGTGACTTGTCCGAGGTTTTGTTCACTGATAATAATGCATCATCTTAGACTAGGGAGTTTTCAGATTGATGTCGTCTCGACATGAGTGAATTACACAAACATGTACACTATCAAGTCATGGTGAGATGATGAAGAAGGAGAAGAAGGAGGGAAGCATGCCTAAAGACTCACTTGTAGTTGAATGAACGAGTGGACCTACCAAGAGCAAGAAAAGGGACACAAGTTTTCAACCACCTGCTAAGACCAAAGATCATTGAAGACCCCACATGACCAAGCTATTCAGAGGAGACGAGAAATCAAATCCAAGAACACATCTAGCACTCACCAACAACAGTGACTTGACATTGCCACATCATCAAGCCAGTCCATGTTAGCAGTGTCATGAGTTGTCATAAGCCACATCACTATTATGGACCATGTATATTATAATCAAATGTATTGTAAAGTGGAAGTCCAAAGGACACTCATGAGTATGAAGAGTCATGTAAGTTGAAAAGTCATAGGAAGTTGAACAATCATGAGGATAGTCAAAGAGTCAGAAGGGGAAAGCATTACCCCTTTGGTTATATATACCCCCTCATTGTATGAGCAAAGGATTTTTCAATTTGGCTCCTCCCGCAAGGCATTAGAGAGACCATCTAGTTCTTTGAGGAGCAAGGAGTGGCTCCAATGTCAAACTATTGGGGCTAGTGATGTATAATGTAAATATGTGTCTTGGAATTTTTGCTTAATAATAGAAACCTTTTAAGGCCAACACATTCTTCATGCATGGACTATGAATGTTTGTAAGACTATTCTGTGGGCGTTTGTATTTCATGTTTTCTTTCACATGTACTAAGATACTTGAACTATTTTAGTGCTTATCTTGTTGATAATGCGTTGTGATGGTTGTTATCATTGTCCCATCATTGTGGACTATTCTACAGGACACTAGACATATCTTTCCTTGCCTATTGTTTATAGCGACCGTCACATCCACTGTGGACTATTTCGCTGGACGTTAGACAGATATTCCCTTGATTGTTGTTTGTAATGATTGTCACATCCATTGTGGACTATTCCGCTAGACGTTAGACATGTCCTTCTGGTTCATGTGTGTCTCTTCCTGGATGGTGTTGACCCTCAAACCTGCACTTCTTTACACATCCCCTCAGCATCCTTTTCCTATTCATTTCCTTCTTTTGCCACTCATTCCCTCCATCAAATTGCTCAAATCATTGTATTTTAGGACTTTTTACATGGTTTGCTAATTATGCTAATGACTGTGTTGTTGGTTTATAATTTTGGTTCAAAGTGTTGCATTTCCACAGCTCACACAGGGTTTCCGCAGCTGATCCCGGTTTTCGCAGCCAACTCCGGATTCCGCAGCTGTTTTATTAAATGATATGTTCCAGGTGTCCTCCAGGAAGAAGAGCCACATGGACAAGTTCGTGGAACCAAGGACATGATGTGTGTCCTTCCAGCTCACCCAAACCGGTCATAAAAACCCGTGGTCAACGAGGAGGCAACTACGGTCAACGGAAGTCATTGGCGGTGGCACGGCTCTGCGTGTTTTGTTTTAGAGCACGTGAAGAACAGGTGGCATCTTCCTCATTCATGAAGACAGTGGGAAACATGAATCCAATAGCAGATTGAATGCCCACAACGACCGTTTCCTAAATCCGAGGACGCAACAAGATTACGTGTTTTTACACAGCTGCTTGATTAGCTTAGTTTTCGTTAAGTTAGTTTGCTTTCCTCTGTTATAAATAAAGTGTCTTTGAATGCTAGATAGTTAGCCGTTGATGTGTAATTTTGAACTCCCCACTGTACTTTCTATTTTGATACATAATATATGAGAAGACTGTTTTCCATTTGAGCGTGTAACTGATCATTGAGCCGGCTGGAGTAGGCAGAGGGCCCCTGTTTACTGAAGGCCTATATAGTACTCTTTAATTTCCTGCATTTCTTTTTCTCATTTTATGTATAATAGTTGTACAGAATGCCTTTGATTGCTGTGTTTTGATCATGTACAATAGCTGTATATAAATTTTGAATTCTGCTTATTTATATTTCTGCACTTTTCCATGACTGGTCAGTGTGTTATGCAGGTTTCTTAGGCGTGCCTGGGACAGTTTCTTTCTTTTCTTTTTCACAACTAGTGACACTTGTGATCATCTTGTCTATTTTGCTGACCTTCCTTGTTTTGCAGCCTTTATTTCCTTACTATCATTTCTTTAA
>APFE030944819.1:81427-124416 GCA_000404065.3 Pinus taeda
TGAATTCAAATGGGATCCTGACTGTCAATCTACATTTGAAGCTTTAAAAACTAGAATATCTGAAGCACCCATTTTGAGAGGGCCAAATTGGAAACTTCCTTTCCATATTTCTACAGATGCTTCAGATACAGCTCTAGAAGCTGTGTTGGGTCAAAAGGATTTAGTTCCTTATGTCATTTATTATACCAGTAAAAATTTGACTCCCACTGAGTTAAATTATACTGTGACTGAAAAAAGAGTTCTTAGCCGTTGTTCATGCAATTAACATTTAGACACTATATAACAGGCTATGAAACTTTTGTCCATACTGATCATTCTGCAATTAGATATCTCATGAACAAACCTTTTACTAATGGCAGAGTTACAAGATGGCTTTTACTTCTACAAGAATTCAATATTACTATGTTGGATAGACCAGGGAAACAAAATACAGTAGTTGATTTCTTGTCTAGAATCCAAAATACTAACGAAGATTCTCCCGTAGAGGATAAGTTTCCAAATGAATATCTGTTTGCAGTAACTACTAAAACTCCTTGGTATGCAGATATTGCTAACTATTTGGTTACAGGGAAGCTACCTCCACACTTATTTCCTAATGAAAAAAGGAAAATCATTCAGGAAAGCTCAAAGTATTCTTGGATTTCTAATGAATTGTTCAAAACAGGGCTAGATTGTGTGATCAGAAGATGTGTTCGGGAAGATGAAATGCCTAACATCCTTAAGGCATGTCATGATGAACCATGCGGTGGACACTTTGCTAACAAGAGGATGGCCTATAAAATCCTTTCTTTAGGATATTATTGGCCTTCTCTCTTCAAAGATGCAAAGCAATATTTTAGAAGGTGTGACAGCTACCAAAGAGTTGGGAGACCAACTCTTTCAAATGAAATGCCATTACAGCCACAGGTACTCATCGAACCCTTTGAGAAATGGGCTTTAGATTTCATTGGACCTATTAATCCACCATCTAAACAAAAGAAGTATATATTGGTTTGCACTGATTATGTTACTAAATGGGTAGAAGCCAGGGCATTTCCTTCTGCCACTGAAAATTCAGTTATTCAATTTCTTTTTTAGGATATTTTTACTCGTTTTGGTGTCCTAAGAGAAATTGTGACAGATCAGGGAAGTCAATTTAAATCTAAATTGATGGAGAAGCTGATGGAGGAATACAAAATCAAGCATAGAAAATCTACTCCATACCATCCGCAAGCAAATGGTCAAGTGGAATCTACAAACAAAATTCTTGAGAGCATCATCACCAAAACTGTTCATCTCCACAGAAGAGATTGGGCAGAAAGGCTTCCTGAAGCCTTATGGGCCTATAGAACTACATGGAGGAACACAACAGGACATTCTCCCTATGAACTTGTTTATGGGAAAGAAGTCTTGCTCCCCATTGAGTTTCAAATCAAGACCTTCAAGATGGCAGTTCAGTTGGGGATGAGTCTATCAGAAGCCCAAAAGCATAGAATGGAGCCGCTAAATGAGCTGGATGAAATAAGACAAGATGCAATTTTAAGGACCGATCTAGTTCAGCACCAAAGAACTAAGTGGCATGACCGATATATCAAAGAGAAGAAGTTTCAAAAGGGAGATTGGGTGTTACTGTTTGATTCAAAGTTTAAAGACTTCAAAGGGAAATTTCAAACTCATTGGCTTGGGCCATATGAGATTGATGAAGTCTTTAACAATGGAGCAGTTCGAATCAAGACTATTGATGAGTTTTAAACTCCTCTCATTGTGAATGGCCACAGATTGAAAATTTATCATAAGCCACTCTCAAAAGAGGACTTTGTCAAAATATTTCAAGAAAATTCTGCAATGAGGCTAGTGGAGAAGAATTCTTCTCCTCCCTCAGTCTAATCTTTGTTTCTTTCTGAATTGAAAAAAAAAAAAATATTGTGTATAAGCCTGAAAACCAATCTCAGATTGGCGGTCTTATACAGAAAATATGGAGTGAAAATTAGGGACACCTGACACTCTATATTTTCCAAAAAAAATCTCCATCTCTTTCCATCCTCACTTCATCTTCATTCCATTTCACTTCACCTTCATCATTTTTCATCTCCATTTCACTTCTTTCCATTTCATTTTTTTTCACTTCACTCCATTCACTCCATCTCATACCATCAATAAAAGTCCCTTTCAGGACTATTTCCATTCAGTTAGTCTTTTCCTAACTAACTTTGTGCATTTAAAAGGGAGATGTCTTAGTTTCCGCAGCTGGAAACCATTTCCGCAGCTCGCACCAGTTTCCGCAGCCAGAAACGATTTCCGCAGCCAGCATCACTCTGTCTCTATAGTCAGCAGCACTCTGTTTTCAAGGGAAAATCGCAGTCAAAGGTTAACATCATCATCACCAAAGGAAGCAAGGATATGAGGCACCTACAGGATCAAAAATAAATAATGGATCAGCAACCTTAATCAACAAATGGCAAACTCATGAAGGTATGATCAAAATCTTTTCCAAACAACAATTTAATGTCATTTTATGCATAATTATTAAATCATGGAAAGAGCCACTAAATGCAATGATTCGGCAAGATCATCCCACTCCTCCTCCACGATAATACTTCATCCACCTCATACCCTTCTAACGGTCCCATAATCACTCTTAATTCAAACATGAAATGGGACTGCGCTTTCATTTATTGGCCGTACGAGGAAAAAGTGACCTATTGTACTACGTCTCTTCTCCACCATGATCTCCGCAGCCAATGTTGAGACGTGTGCGTAAGCCACCCGACTCTAAAGGATTCGGCCGTTATTCCATCCACTTATCACTCCATTT
Organism: Pinus taeda; assembly: GCA_000404065.3. Taxonomy (NCBI): domain Eukaryota; kingdom Viridiplantae; phylum Streptophyta; class Pinopsida; order Pinales; family Pinaceae; genus Pinus; species Pinus taeda. The sequence continues at coordinate 84,222 of APFE030944819.1, forward strand.
CCGCACACATTGAACTCATTTCTCGTGTTTGTCTTCTACTCCCTCGTACTCACACCATTTCCACTTTCATTTCCGCTACAAACTCCACAGCTCTGTTTCAAACCTCGATTACAGTTCAGCAATATGCCTTGCATTACGTTATGGCTACTCCACTTACAGCCGTAATCCACCTGTTTTTCCCATGAGCATCCTCCTTGAGCATCCACACACAGTCAAAGCTTCAGCCGAAGTTGAGAGCAGAAGATGGGGAAGCTGCTTAGAGTTGAACCTGAAGGTTCAAAGTATTTAGAAGGGTATCCACAGACGAAGGAATCATTAAAGAAAGCAAAATGGTTAAAGTTTATTCAAAAATTCAGAGGGTATGATAAGGAGGTAATGAAAGCATTTGCTCGATCCTTCAATGGACACACCGTGGAGTAGGAGACCTGAAATTCACAATAACATAGAACACCATAGCAACAGCAACCAGTCTACCTCAGGTGGGAGACAGATGGTTTAAGAATAGAGGGTTGGAAGATCAGGGATGGAAAAACATGCTTAAGAACCCAGGTATGGACACTTCAATATTCACTAAAGGGATTCTTGTACATGTAATTAAGGAAGAATGGACTGCATTGTTATTACTTGTTCAAAAAGTTTATCACATGTGAGGGCCGCTTTGGCACTATGTATATGTACCATGCAAGAATTATGATGAACTTCATGGAAGGCCATGCCATCAATTTACCCTACTTTTTGTTAGCAAGCCTAAAGAAAATGAGTTCCACTGTCCAAAAGAATGTAGGCCATATTGAACCCCACTTGTATCATCACGGGTTCATTAGAATTCTCATAGAGGATCAATTGAAAAATAATAATGATACATGGGAAAAGTTTTTAGTCAGGAATCATTTCCAAGAAGTAACTGAAGCTTCCGCTAGTAGTTCTCCTAGAATCCCAAAAAGAAGTAGGAGAAGGAAAAGAGATGTTGCAGCCCAAGATCCTCCTATTGTAGAAACTCAGGAAACCACTCAAGAAGAAGTGGAAGAGAGAGATAAAACCAAGAAACAGAAAAAGGATAAAGGGAAAACAATTGTTCAAGAATCATATCCATCACCTGAACCTTCAGTAGAAGAAGACTCTCAAACCTTGGTTGATAGACTATCACAACTTCAAGCTGTTGCCCTATCAAAGAAGAAACAGAAAGAAAAACAGAGTGCCCAGCAAAAGAGCACTAGTGCACAAGTGAGAAGAAGCAGTAGACTTAAAGAAAGAATCAGTGTGACTAAAGAAAAACAATCACATTTCATTGATTTGGGAGAAGGTACACCTGAAAAGGCTCCAACTCAGCTTGACCTTGAGTCCACTCCTCCACGCGAAGAGAGTCCCTTTCAGCCAGAACCTCAAACAGAATTTGATTTTGAACATAGCCCAAGAAGAACACCTGAAATTGATCCTGACCAGCAGGAGGTATACAATTATTTGGAGACCTTGGAGCAATTAGTTGCAGGTCCAAGCACTATATTGCCTCTTAATGAAAAGGTCCAATCTTTAAAACAGGAGGTGTTTGAACTAGAAGTCATGAACCAGCATATTAAACAAGAAAACGAAGCATTGAAAGAACAAAGAAAGGTGGACAAATTGTCCATGACAATACCATGCTTCACTTAGGACTCTAGCAGAAGAAGAACAGAAAATTGAAGAGAAAATGTAAGAAACTGAGCAGGGCATTGATCAATTTGAAATTCAGGTGTTTAGTCAAGAAACCAAGGACAATTTTGGCAGCAAGGAGAAAGAAAAGAAGGCTAGATGTTTTGGTAGAAGCATCTGATCACATGGATTGAAAAACAATGACAAAGTTTTGGTTGCATGAGGACATGCAACACCTTCACAGTGGGGGTATGTTGAGCCTCAAACCTGCACTTCTTTACACATCCCCTCAGCCTCCTTTTCCTATTCATTTCCTTCTTTTTCCACTCATTCCCTCCATCAAATTGCTCAAATCATTGTATTTTAGGACTTTTTACATGGTTTGCTAATTATGCTAATGATTGTGTTGTTGGTTTAGAATTTTGGTTCAAAGTGCTGCGTTTCCGCAGCTCACACAGGGTTTCCGCAGCTGATCCCGGTTTCCGCAACCAACTTCGGATTCCGCAGCTGTTTTATTAAATGATATGTTCCAGGTGTCCTCCAGGAAGAAGAGCCACATGGGCAAGTTCGTGGAACCAAGGACATGATGTGTGTCCTTCCAGCTCACCCAAACCGGTCATAAAAACCTGTGGTCAACGAGGAGGCAACTACGATCAACAGAAGTCATTGGCGGTGGCACAGCTCTGTGTGTTCTGTTTTAGAGCATGTGAAGAACAGGTGGCATCTTCCTCAGCCACGAAGACAGTGGGAAACATGAATCCAACAGCAGATTGAATGCCCACAACGACCGTTGCCTAAATCTGAGGACGCAGCAAGATTACATGTTTTTACATAGCTGCTTGAATAGCTTAGTTTTCGTTAAGTTAGTTTTCTTTCCTCTGTTATAAATAAAGTGTCTTTGAATGCTAGATAGTTAGCCGTTGATGTGTAATTTTGAACTCCCCATTGTACTTTCTATTTTGATACATAATATATGAGAAGACTGTTTTCCATTTGAGCGTGTAACTGATCATTGAGCCAGCTGGAGTAGGCAGAGGGCCCCTGTTTACTGAAGGCCTGTATAGTACTCTTTAATTTCCTGCATTTCTTTTTCTCATTTTATGTATAATAGTTGTACAGAATGCCTTTGATTGTTGTGTTTTGATCATGTACAATAGCTGTATATAGATTTTGAATTCTGCTTATTTATATTCCTGTACTTTTCCATGACTGATCAGTGTGTTATGCAAGTTTCTTAGGCGTGCCCGGGACAGTTTCTTTCTTTTCTTTTTCACAACTAGTGACACTTGTCATCATCTTGTCTATGTTGCTGACCTTCCTTGTTTTGCAGCCTTTATTTCCTTACTATCATTTCGTTAATTTGCATAGTTGCTTTCTGCTTTTAGACATCAAGTTGTTTACCTATTGATGGTTTCTTCTCCATAATTTAATATCTTCATTGAGGACCAGAATATCACTTAGCACAGCTTGGTTTAGTTGCTCAAGAACTCACAATTTCTTGGCTTATTTTTAACTGTTTCTCACATGATATATTCAGTTAAAAGACAAGAGGTTAAGAAGAAGTTAAAGGATTTGTGACTAGTCTTTCTTTTATGTAGATTTACTTCAGTTTCACATTGCTTAGTTTTTATTTTTAGCTAGAGTTGACATAGATTTCATCTTCATTTTTCTTGCAGCAGTAGAGATACTGGGCCAATGTCATTAGTCTTTTATTTGATGCCTTTATTTTCCTTTAAGAGTTGATTTCATTTCAGTTGTTGTTCAAGCTTTCTTGTAGAATACTTTTAAGTTATAAGAAATCATTTCAAGCTCATCACAATCTCACACACTTCACTTGCTTTATTTCATTTCCTTCACATCACAGTAGGAGAGATATACTTGAAAACAAACTTAAAAAGTTAAAAACGACAAAAGCTTAAGAAACAGTTGCCTAAGTACATACAGTACACCTCACTTCATCAACTTACGAGCCCCGGGTTGACATTTAAAAGTTTCAATTTAGACATCACTAAATTGACCAAACAATAACCAAACGCAGAATTTAGCTTTTCGGCCTTCAAAATTAGACAGTTAACAAAACTGGCCATGGCCAATCTCCAGATTTCATCCTTCATAGGTTCGATCTCGGTGCCTTTGGATCAATATTGTTGTCATGGTTGAATATGCTCAAAATGAGGTGGTGATCAAGGAGGTTCTGATCTGTTGCAACGATTTGTTGTGTTGGCAATGGTGCAAGATCCGATCTTGCACTAAGATCAATGGTCACGGTAAGTACTCTAACTACCAAATAAACATTGGAGATATTGGTAATTTACAAAGAGTGGTTAAAAGTAAGAAATCATGTGATAAATGATTAATTAATGCTAAGTTAAATTAAAATTATGAAAAATAAAGTTTATACGAAATATGTCACCGTGCTTGGACTAGTGCAAGATGAGGGTGTATAAAAGAGGTAAAACAACGGCAAATGGTTATGATTTAGGAAGGGGAAAATGGCAAAAAGAGAGCAAATTAGGGGGCTAATAGTAAAGGGATTATAATTCCATTAGGTTATTTATAATAGTAAACATGTTTCCAAGGCCTCTGAAATGATAAGCCCGTAGAAAAAAAAATTGATATTATTCATAGTTTTAAAAAATTCTAGAAATGTGCACACATTCCTAGTATTAAACACACAAATTATATAGAACACACATGTTCCTAACAACATATGCATTTTAGAGTGCATATACAATCTTAATAATATGCACACATTCTAGAACATGTCTTCACTCTTTTCATTTCATGTTTAGGAAACACCTTTCCATAATTTTAATAAACCTAAACTGTTATAACATTAACATTCAAAACTCCAACATTTCATAAAAAAATAAACCGTAAACCATTATTTCCAACTAGTAAGAGCCTTCACTAGTACAATATGTAAAATATTTTCTTCATAATAAGAATGAATATAGAGACGAAAATAGTGGTGGTTTTCTTCGACATTGGGTTCCCACCTAAAAAAATTGGTGTCCCTATGTGTTGATTTGTTTTGCATTCTTATGGTTTAGATTATTTTATACTTAATTATTCCCATGGTTCATTGAATAAGTTATAATATATAAAAAAATATCCTAATAATGAATAATGATTCGAGGCATCTTTGGAAAATAATGTACGAATTAAGTAAATTTGAATTAGGCATGAAATACTCATTCAACCTCCCTCTCAATATTTCTAACAATTTGTATCACAACATTTCTCTTCAGTAAAGCTTAACAACTTAAGAGTAGATCATAGACAATGGGAAGGAAGCACAAAGGAAGAAGTCAAGTTAGGAAATTTGTGATAGTGATGTATCTTATGCCATGGCAATATCTACAATAATGAATAAAGGACAATTAGTAGCATAACACGACAAGTCAGAAACTATGGATAATAATGGTATGCTCTTATTTAATGATGCTAACTATCGAGATTGGAAAGAAAAGATGAAGTCTAGGAAATTTCCGATGGATATGATGTTTGTAATTTAGTCTGTAATCGTTATACTAAATCTCATCCATGAGGACAAGAACTCCAAAATAATAGTTTGGAATTAAATGAAATTGTTTGTAGCATACATATTTTAGTATTATAGAAAGTTATGTATTATGAAATTGAAAAGGAGGTATGGGATAATCTATAGGCCATCCTTGAAGGAGAAGGAAAACAAGTAAAGGAAGTTTGTTCATACGCTAAACTGACATGTAATCTTGTTTCAAAAGGATTAAATGAATCGAAAGGAAATTTTGGTCTATCAAAATATTAAACTTATCATGAAACAACCTTCATTATATAATATGGAGTTATCGATTCACAAGAAGACAGGTTAGAGGAAGTATTTAAACTTAGAAGAAAATTTGTTTACACTTTATAAAGGATTAATAGTCTTGAGAACAATTTGTAGGAAATGGAAACATGGACGTTGATGAATTAGTGAATACTATAGTTGTAACATAACAACTTAAATAAAGGAAAAAATATATTGAAGGACTTGAAACTGATATTGTTTCTCTAACATGGATCCAGAAAATTCAAACAAACGAAATGAGGAGATACTCCAAGTATTTGAAGAACAAGAGAATGGGATTAAAGAGGAAAATTTTGAGTTAAGAACACAACTGGAATATGGTAGAAACATTGAAGACGGAATGAAGAAACAATATAAGGAAATGGAAGATCAATTTCAAAGACTGGAGGCTAAGCCAATTGTAGAAGAAAACTGTTCAAACCTCACACAAATAGTATTTCCACAGGTAATTCATCGGTGCCCAAGTACTAAAGTTTCTTTAAGAGGTATTTCCTTAGATGGAATGTATTTGGTCAAAAATATATTGATTTCATGAAGAGAAATATGAAGCAAAAAAATTATAATTCCCTTGCACCATTTTCTAGTCATGTAACGTGTTATACAGATAATAATTTTAGAGTTGTAGAAAAAGATTGCATGAATAAGACAAATAATTCATGTAGAAGTCAAGTAGATTCACTCCTTATCAAGAAACCAAACAAGAATAGTATTATCAAAATACTTGGAAAACATGGATCCACAAAAATGCCTCATATTAGGCAGAAGGAAGTAGAAAGAGTGAGGTGTCAGCTTGCTTTGTGCACATTTTAAGATGAATTTTAATGGAACATAGATAGTGTATTCTCTCATCAAATGTTTGGAAATAAGAGAAAGTTTATCTCTCTAAAAAAATATTGGTAAGGTTATTCTTGGAAATAATACACCTGCAAAAATGCTAACAAAAGGCAGTGTTGATCTTGATATTATTGGTTGAGGGATAAAATAGAACATTCTAAGTGTAGGAGAAATAGTTTATAAAGGGAATGTAATTGTATTTACATCAACGAGATGCAAAATTATTATAGAAGAAGATGCTAGAAAACTTCTAGAAAAAGGATTCAGAAATGTAGAACATTTATATGTTCTAAGGAAAAATCTAGGTAGGAATAAGAAGTCAAGCTCCTCCTCTTCAAATTTAGAGTAGGGGAAGATAATCCCAACTATAGTCTATTATATTTGATGCTTATTTCTAAAAGGACTGCAGAAGTTCTTATGGTACAAATAACAACTTAATGACAATCAGGTTCACAGGATCAGTAATGCAAGATCTTAGGGGAATTATACAAGTGTTATTTCACTTTGATGATGCCTTCATGTATGATGCATTTACTATAAACATTCATGACAAATAGTTGGCTCAGGTGAAGGGGGAGCATCTCTTATGCTTCCAACAACCCATTGCTGGCATTATGGCTTTAACATTGTTTATTAAATAATGTTGATCTAATGTTTAGGTGTGAAGTGATCAATATTGGTGATGAATGATTAGCATAGGTTTAGGCAGAGAATCTCATATGTTTCCGTTGGTTCATTATTATCATTATGATTTCTTATTAAAATGGGAGTACTTTTTTTTTCTTTGCAAAGGCTAATTCTATTAACTGAAAAGTAAAATATTTTTACAAGGAGTTGAGGCTTCAGGTAAAATTAACCAAGAGCACTCAACCCAGCAAAACTGCCCCAGTATTGGAAGAACCTGGAAGAACCAATTTAGGAGAAATTGAGAACAGAAGTGGAAACTAGAGATAGACCAGCATGATAGAAGAAGGGACCCGAAAGCAAAATAGAGATATTCCATAGCTACCCCAAGATCTTTGGTATGCCACAACCCGATAGGCAAAACAACACCATCTGTCTGAAGATGCTGAACTGAAGCTGCCTCCAAAACTGCCTGAAGTTGATCATATGAAACACTAGCAAGGCTAAAAAGAGTGGGCATGCCCAGGTGGCTTTATTCCGCCACGTCCTCACTTGGTAGCTCATCCCCCAGCTGACACGTAATGCCCATTTGAATGCCATCATTGCCTACTTTCTCGCCCTCTGTGAGCGCCTTGGACATATTAGTGGCATTGAGGTTACCTTCCCCTTCCACCGGGACAATGGCATTAGGAGGCAGAGTTGCGAGAGGAGCAACTTCCCTGTCGAGTATTTTCCTTATGTGATTCTCCGGGCTTCCCTCTAACGAAATCGGCTCACTGTTCTGAGAGGGTTTGGATGCAGCACGAATCACAGGTTGAGGCTAGTTTTCTTCTTCAGAGAGGATAATGGTAATATGAGCGGTGATCATTGGCCTGTTGAGGTTACTCTGAAACTTAAAGTGAGTGGTTTGGAATGCACTATTCAGGGTCTGCCTGCGGGCAGGTCTCAGTGGAGGCGAATCACCCAGAGAGGAGGGAATGTTAACTGGATGCAATCCAGGGTCCCCAGAACCGCTAGCCATTGAACGCCTTCGGCTACCACGGTGCACCTCGGAGCCACTCCTCATACTCTGTCGAACCATGATGAGATGAAGAAGGGGAGGCACAGTAAGACTAGGGGCAGGACAGGAAGACAGCTCAGGGAACCACTTCAATTGTTCACGACAGGCCTTAGAGAACGAAAAGGGCTGCACAAATCGATCCTTCGGGCAAATAGAAATCTCAGTAGAATAAGACTTCAGACCAGAGGGTGGGGAGTAGGTAGGAAGCTTGCCTCTGTTATCGGAGACCCACTTCCGCCAAGACCCACAGCAAGCTGGATCCTGGAGCATGAAGGCTGAGCATAAGTTATGGTGAGGATGAACTAGAGCGCCATAAATTTAACAAACACTGCTTCTCCTTGGACGACGCGAGCCATTAATGCACAGATCCTACCAAATCCACCTCTCTTGAGGCTATCCTTCTTGCACCAGACGAAATCCTGGGTTGCCACGCTGATCTATAGCTAGCAGTACCATGTCTGTCCGTTAATCATTATGGGCATTAGAGGTCATTAATGTCACCTGCATCCGGGTGTTCACTTTCTTCCTGCTGCATCTCCTTCTTTACTAGAGTGATGTAATCTGAGAGTTGAGATTCAGAGGCTAGGCTTGAAATAGGTCCAGCATGGAGTTCCACCCTACAGTCAACCCCCATATTAGGAAGTAAATCTGTGACTTTATTCCCTTCTCTACATATGTGCTTCAGAGTGACAGCTCTATGGGAGTTAAGCTAGTATTTAATAAGTTCAAGCCTTTTTGCCATTCTCCAGCTATTACTCACTTTGCAAGAAGGGGATCCCTACAGGATTTTTGATACCATATTGATTATGATCTAGGAATCCCCTCTATTATGAGCCGAAAGAAACCCTTATCTTGCACAATAATGAGACCCTGCCAGAGACCTTCCAATTCTGCCGAGTTATTGGTGTCCCATCCCTTTCAACCTAGAAAGGTTAAAAGAGGAGCCCCTTTAGAATCTCTAAAGATCCCTCCAAAGCCCGAGTCTCTTGGGTTACCTTTTGAGGCGCCATCAAAATTAAGCTGATACATATGCCTAGGGGGAGCTAACCATTTCTCTAGTGAATAGCTCCTAAGAGGCTTGGGTCCATTGATAAGCTATGCTTGCTTCCAATGGAGGTTCCAGTTAGCCCATATGGATTGTTCCTGAGGGATAGTTGGGAGATCCTCCTGGTACCAGTTTTTGAGAGATAAGGTTTCCTCAATATTTTGGCAAATTATTTTCCAGATATTTTCCAACGGCATGGAGTGATCCTTGAATATTTTACTATTTCTTTCCTTCCAAATGGCCCACATGAGAAAGCCCGGAATGAGCTTTCACAGGAAATTTAAAATATTGCTTTGATAAGGATTATGATCCCAGTTGCGGATAGTGGCAATGATGTCTCCATGAGTTCTTCCTTCCTCTTGGCAGTAGAAATTGACCTTTTCCCAGAGTTTGTGTGTGATCTAACAGGAATGCATTAAATACGCTATGGTTTCCTCCCCTTGTCTGCAATTAGGGCATATAGAGGGCCCATGAAAGTTTCTCTTTCTGAGATTGTCCCACGTTAGTATCTTGTTATGACATAGGAGCCAGAGAAAAGTGGAGATTTTCGACCATATGCAAGGGTCCCAGATTTTGCTCCAGATGGGATCTTTCACCATATTTGTCTTGATAAGGATATTATAGGCCTATCTCATAGTGAATGTGCCTCTTTCTTCATATCCCCACCTAAGGATATTCTTTTCAACAGAGTGCTTAATTTTCCTTTTCATTAATTCTATGTCTAGAATTTGTTGTTCTTGTGTCATTCCCTGTCTTAAGATCTGTTCCGCCTTGAGCCATTCCTTGTATTCTTAGGTTGAAGAATTTCTCCAAAAGTTTTTAACCCTGTCATGAGATTGCATACCCTCTTCCAGAAGTTGAATATGGGGGATTTGATCCTTTAGTTTGGGCATTTGCTACCATGAATCTTCCCAAAATCTTGCAGTGTTACCATTCTTCACTTCCCAAAAGCTATGGTGCTGAATGAGATTCATGTGCTGCTTTGTCGAGTTCCATATAAGGGATCCCATGCTGACCTCTGAGATTCTTATTTGTTCCTCCATTGGGCAATTCCTAGCATATTTAGCTGTCCACAGAGAAGCCCCAGGGGTGAGAGGCGCAGTTATCCATTTCCACCATATCCGAGCTCCCATGATTTTATTGCTATGAGAAGGATCCCTTAAACCAATGTCTCCCCCTTTCTTTGGTAGACAGGCCATATCCAACTTGACAAGAGCCCACTTGCACTTGTGACCATTGCCGCCCCAAGGAAAAAATACTTGGAGAACTCTGATTTCTTTGAGAACCCATTTGGGTGCTACAAGGATGGAGAAAAGGTATAGTGGCATAGCCTGAAGAACTGCTTTTATGAGGACGAGCCGACTTGCCATATTTAGAGATCTGTGAGTCCAAGAAGTGAGCTAAGCCTCCAAATTTTGTAGGAGGATTTTCCAGGAGGAGTGCTTTAGAGCCGAGGCAGTCAGAGGAGCACCTAAGTATTTGGATGGTAAGTTAGCAATGGAGAATCCTAGAATACTGGCTATGGCAGTTTGAGTAATATTAGGAGTATGGAAAAAGAAGATCTGAGATTTGGATTTATTGATCGATGCTCCTGAGGCTTCCGAGAAGTTCGTCAGAAGGGCTTTGAGCCGGTGGGCTTCCTGGACTGAGGGATGCCCAAAAAGCATGTTGTCATCAACAAATTGCTGGTGAGTGAAGGTGGGAGAATTCTGAAAGGATAGGCCTCTGAGACGAAGGGATTGCTGAGCTAATTTAATACTGCGACCAAGGCCTTCTGCCATGATGACAAACAAGAAGGGGGATAGAGGGTCTCCCTGTCTTATTCCCCGAGTAGGATGAAAAGGATATGAGGGTATACCATTGACCAGGACAGAAAAGAAGGAGGAGGAGATGAGGCTCATAACCCATCGAACCCAAGGAGTAGCAAATCCAAAAGCAATTATAACTTTTTTAATATACATCCAGCTTAGGCTATCAAATGCCTTTGAAAGATCTAGTTTGAGGAGCATACCTGGCTTCTTGGAGATCTTCAGGGAATGAATTATTTCATGAGATAGGATGATACCATCAGTGATCTTCCTTCCTTTAACATATCCAGATTGCTCAGGCGAGATGATGAGAGGAAGCAGCAATTTGAGCCTAGAGGCAATGATTTTGGAGATGATCTTATAGATTATGTTGCACAGTGCTATAGGCCGATACTTGTCAGGTGTTCTTGGCTCATCCACCTTGGGAACTAGGGCTATGAAGGTGGAATTCACCCCTGGAAACATCCATCTTAAGGAGTGCGACTCCTCTACCACTTGTCATACTTCCATCTTAATCAACTCCCACAAGTTGTGGAAAAAGTTTGAGGTAAATCCATCTGGGCCTGGAGCCTTACCTGCCTTCAATTGTTGAACTGCTAGTTCCACCTCTTGCAAATCAATAGGCTTGAGAAGCAGTTGGTTATGCTCTTCTGAGATAAGCTTGGGAATGTTTCGTATAATTTTTTCTATAGCCGGTGATCTATCTGCAATAGGCTCACGATGTATTTTCTTGAAGTGATTTAGAAGTTCACTTTCTATTTCTTCGTTCTTTTCCACTTTGACTCCCTACTCATTCTAAATATGAGTTATGTTATTATTCATTTTCCGTTGGATTGTGGTACTATGAAAGAATTTTGTGTTTTTCTCTCCATCTTTTAGCCATCGGACTCGTGATTTTTGCCTCCATAATGTTTCTTCCTGCTTGGCCCTTTCTGCGAGTTACTCTTCAAGAATTTTTTCCTGTTTTGACAGGTCATCTGAGTGGCCATCATTAATGATCCTCTACTGTAGTTGCTTCATTTCTAGCTATAGTGCTCCCTGAGCCTGAAATATATTACCAAAAGAAGTGTGATTCCAGCGTTTGGTCTTGCCTTTAAGATGCTTGAGCTTTTGCTAGAATTGAAACATTTTTGAGCCTGGTGGAGGGGAGAAGTTGTTCCATTCTGACCTGATTAGGCCATGGAAATCTAGATGAGACATCCAGAAAGCCTCGAAGCGAAACGGTCTACGAGTCAGGTTGCCAAGATGCGCCCATTGAAGGGAAATGGGCCAGTGATCAGATCCTAAAAGAGGCAGTATGGAAGCTGCGAAGTCTCCACCCAGATGTATAGCATTGTCCGAGAGCAAGAACCTGTCCAGATGAGAAGCGACCTGCTGCTTCCCTTCTCTCTTGTTGTTCCATGTGAAAACACCATTATTGAAGGGTAGGTCTATGAGCTAGTTATTTTGAATGAAGTCCTGTAGGGGTTTCCCCTCCTGACTTCCTCTGCTTCTACCTCCCCTTTTTTCTTCCAACTTGGTAATCATGTTAAAGTCTCCTCCAGAAATCCATAAAGGGTGATGCCTGTCCTAGTTGATTTCCGAGATAGTGTTAAGGATTCCCGCTTTAAGAGAGGCTTCCTGTGGAAAATATACATTGGTTAAGAGCCTGTGTATATTTGTCCCTATGACGTGAAAGATTGCTTGGAGGAAATTCCTATTTGCGTGGATATTGTCGAGTCTGATAGCTCGGGAGTCCCAGACAATTGATAGGCCACCAGAAGCTCCAACATCATACACAACGATATTGAAGCTCCCTGGCCATACTTTTGTTGCTATTCTAGCTAATGCAATATAATTTCATTTGGTCTCTTGCAAGAAAAGGACTTGAGGTTCTTCTTGCATTATCATGTTTTTAAGAATTCTATTTTTCTTTGGGCTGTTGAGCCCTCTTATATTCCAAGAGATTAACTTCATTGAGAAGGATGATGATCAGGGTTGTAGTACTTAGTTAGCTTAGAATACCTGCCTGAGTCCACTAACATTTGTCCTATTCTGATTGTGCGCTGGAGATCTATTTTCCTTCCTCACTTTTTTATGTCCTTGGTAATGAATCTACCATCCCAGGGGCCTCCCGTCTGTATACCTAAAGATTTTTGCCGTTGCACCCTAGATAGGGCTTCCTCCAGATTCTTCAGTTGTCCATCTGGAATGTTGTCAAAATTGTTTGTAGTACATTCCTGCTCTACGCCTTGAATGTCTAGTTCCCTAATATCTATTACTTCTGTTTCCTCCTCCATGATCTGTGGATTATTTAACTCCTCATTAGGGTCTTCTTCTAAACTGGCCTCAGAATGTGGGGCTTTCACCTCTATAACTTGAGTATTCCATGCTGATACCTTTTTCTTATCTGAGGAAGAGGCTCCTTTGTATCGAGGATCCTGGGGAGGCACCATGGGATCAGCCTGCTTCGAATGTTTGTCTTTTATCAGCTTCATCGCTGGTGGGGTGGGAGAGTCCAAGCTTGGATCAGTTTGGCTAGCTAAGATTTCAAAAATGTTGCTTGTAGAGGGCTTGGAGGGGCTAGTTTGCGGCGTCTTGGAATTTGTGGCCTGTTTTTTGTGGGATTTCCTACGATTTGCTACTTTGGTGTAGCTATCTGCCTCAGCTGGATCCGGTCTGGAGGCATGAGAGGGGTTTTGCGTTAAAGGGAAATCCCTGAATATATGTCCGAGGGAATGACACCTTCTACATCTAAATGGAACATGTTCATAGTCAATCAGCTGAATCCATTCAATGTCATACTGAAAAAGACTTACCGCATCTGGAAGAGCCTGGTTGAGGTTCATATAGACGCATATACGAGCAAATGAGGTGTATCTGTTGATTTTTGTTTCCTCTGCAACCTTTATGAACTCGCTCAGAACATTTCCAATCGCTTGAAGGGATTCTTCCTCCCAATATTCCGCTGGAAGCGAGTATAGGCAGATCCAGACCGAAGCCCAGCTAAGATCCTCCTTGTCTGGGTTGAAGCGTTCTACCCATCCTCTGAGATACAGTCCAACCGAGTTAAAGAAATAAGGCCCGTCATCAAAGGCTCTGTTATGATCCTCCAGGCAGTTGAAAATGGCAGTGAAGAACCCCTTTGGTCCCAATTGCAAGGTTATATGTCCCTTTGGGTGCCATTTCGCAGCTATCCAGCCCCTTAGTTCCTTCTCAGTCACCCACAGTTCGATGAATTTTCCTATAAGGGCATGGTCTCGCATGAACTGTATTCGCGCGTTTATTCTGTGGCTTGGAAGTTCTACCTTCGGTCGCTCTGAGGCTACAGGTTTGCATGTGGCCAAGCTGACCTTGTGTTGCTTTTTTTCCTGTTTTGTCTGTTGTGGATTCAGATCCCCATTATCCTTGTCCTGGTTTGTTTTCGTTGTGCTTTCCTTATGCTATATCCACCCATTGTCGTTTTGTAGCCATCCATTGTCGTTTTGTGGGGGAGGCGCATTGCCCTCCCCCTAAAGGGGTTCCATGGAGCACTGTATGCTTTTGCAATTGTTTAATCTTCTTGATCCTGTCAGTGGCTGCAGGTCTACAGCGGCCTAGAGCATCCTGCCATTGTAGCAAATGTTGAAACCCTAGAGCTTAGAACTCAGAGTGCCAACATACAGTCCCTATATGATGCACTTGAATCTGAAATGGGAGTACTTATCTCATATGATCTATGATTATTGTTGTTGTGATCATTCTTCTTACATTGGTTCTTCGATACATTGATTACTATTACAATATATATGATTTTGTCACTGATTGGTATCATCAAAGAAGGCTATATATATGCTACTATGAATATTCCATGCTATCTCTGTTGTTATTGGTTGATATGCTATTGATTAGACTTATTATACTTAATGGGTTATGATGTTGGAAATATTCAATGACTTCTCATGTGTTACTCATGAGTCTCTTTTTTATAGTAATCAGTGTGATATCATATGCTACTACTAATGGTTAACCATGCATCAAGGAGAGAATCACATATGTTAATGATGAAATGAATTATTGAGAATGGTCATGTGCTATCATGTATTATACTTCTCTTTGGTGATGGGTGTTATTAGTTGTGTTAGTCATGATAAAAATCCTTTTATTACATATCACTAGAATATCAAGGATATGCTTAGGGGGGCCATGGTGAGTAATTTATGGTATTGATTAGGATGTCATCCTGTAGCAGAGTTTCTTATTTCACGAGTAGATCAAATTTTATGGTGTCGAGCATTGTAGAATGAGTACTTCTCTTAACCTGGTTTTGTTATTTTCTTGTGTTGTCAAAGGTGGAGAGAAGACTTGGTGCAATTTGCAGGAGGTTGAAATCAAGTCCAAAGGGGGAGATTGTTGGCCTTATGGCTATAGGTTATCCTTTATGTCAACCTAGCTTGTTACTACTATTTTCACAAGAAGGTCATATCCATGTATATAAAGACCACTACTTTGAAAGAGTGTTTTATAGCACTTATTGACTAGTCTAAGCTTGTTTTCTAATTAGGTAAGATGCCAAATGTTCGGTACTAGATAGAAAGGATTTGACTATATAATTTGCAATGAGTTAATGTGAGAATACTGAGAAAATTGTGTAGCATTGTTGTATGTGAGAACACATTATTATTTGAGGGAGGAATACATGTTCTCTGCAAGGATTCATGGTTAGAATAGGACTACAATAGGATGATTTTCAAGTTCATATGAACGGTTTTTACCTATTGTAGGGTTCGGGCAAAATATTATTTTTGATTTCATCCTGTTATTGAGTTAGGATAAAGGTTTATGGTTTTTATTTATTTTTCGTTTGTTGTTTATGTATAAGTTTCTTACATGATTAATTAGCACAATGATATGATGATAGTTGAAGATCATGGTTTTCTCGTTATGAATGAATTGATAGTTTGTAAAGAGATGTTTGATGCAAAGTATTGACAGGGTTACTATTACATGAGTATTAGTCCTATGAAAACAGTTGTATTCTTTTGACTGCATCATTATTTCTATGACATAATTGTTTGACTTGTGTAATTGGTATTTATTTTCCTATTTCAGACAAAGGATTAATGACAAGGAAATATCTATTGGTGAATCCACACATTGATGTTTCTTAATATAGACCTATGATGTGTATTATTGGAAGACCTTGATGACTTCATCAACACAAATTTATGTCATGCTACTACTTCTCTAGTTTATTACTAAATAATGGTAATGTGATATGTCTAGCAGATGTTATGAATTTGTTGTTTTTTGTTTTGATCAGTCTTAAACTACTATAAGGAAGTGTTGTTGAGAATAGTATTGGCTTGGTATATGATGAGATGTTGCAGGATTGTGACATCTTTTGTATAATTTTGTTCACAATCATGGAATGCATTTGCTAAAGAGTTGGCTTGAGATTATTTAAATATTTGTATTGACAAATTTGGCTTGGCTTATTTGACTTAGTATAGGGTTAATTTGGTTGTGGCTTAATATGGGTTAATAGTGTACTTGAGAGGATTTTTCTTGGTATGGTATAACAATATTATGGCCTAATACTTGATAGGATTTGACTTAGTATGGCTTGGTATTGACAAAGGTATATACCAAGAGGGTACAAATGAAAGAGGTGTGAGAAAGAGGGGTGAGAGAAGGGTGAGAATTTGAATGAGAATGAAAAGAGATGGGGGAGAGATATCGAGGAGAAAAGAGAGGTATTAAGAGAGAGAGAGAGAGAGAGAGAGGGAGGGAGAGAGAGAAAGAGAGAGAGAGAGAGCATAGAAATGTATAAAAATAGAGAAAAGAGGAAAGGTGGATGTAGAAAGAGAGAGAGAGAGAGAGAGAGAGAGAAACAAGGGAGAGAAAGTAAGATAGTGTAATATCCAAGTGATAGAGTATAGAAATAGGGAGAGAGAGGTAAATGGAGAGAGAGAGAGAGAGAGTAATTTATGGAGCATTGAGGGAGTGAAGGAGATAAACAAAGGGAATTACAGGGAGGGGAAGTGGGAAAGATTGGGGGAAAGCAGATAGTGAGAGGGGTGGAGGGAGAGAGAGAAAACATGAGGGAAAAGGTGGGTGATTTGCTAAGAGAGAGAGAGAGAGAGAGAGAGAGAGAGAGAGAGAGGTACAACAAAGATAGGAATAGGGAGAGGGAATAATGGGGGGAGAGGGAGGGGGAAAGAGGGAGAGGAGTGACGGAAGGGGGGACTAAAGAGAGGGCCAATGGAGGAGGGGAGTGAGTGAGTAGTGAAGAAAATGGGAGAGAGTATTCACAGAGAGAGAGAGAGAGAGAGGGGGGGGGGGCTTAAAACATGAGTTTCATCCCCAAGCCATGTTATAGGCAATGAGACTCATGTCAAGGTCAAATGCTTCTAATCGCTTCCTTATCTTAATTAAGAGGGATATAATATTCTTAAGACATCATGTATAGTAGTTGAAAGTGTTATTAGATTTGGATTCATACAAGCTTACTTAAATCCCAATTCTTTATTTTTCTCCCTTAAGCATGTGTAATACTCCACAATCAACATTTGGTTTTTTAAACATTCATATTTCAATTCATATCTATAAAATATTTTTTAGGGTTAATGAGCAAGGTTCATCACTTAACTTTGGTCCAATAATTAATACCAATTCCTACTTCTCCAAAAACCCTAATGGTGTTAAATGATCATTGAGAGAAATAATACTATTGCAAATTCATGTTTCTGAGTTCAATACATTTCCTTTGTTTTCAATGTCTTATTCATGTTCTTAGGTGCATAAGTTCAAGGTGCTCTTAAGGGTCTTGGCTTGTTGAAAGGTATGCAAATGCCATTAAGTTTTGTTTTTTTTTTAATAAGTAGGTTTCCTAATACCTTGGAAATGATACACACATTTCTAATAATTCTCAACATTATAGACCACACATGTTCCTAACACATGCATTGCATTTTATAGTGCACATGCAATCCTAATAACATGCACAATTCTAGAACATGTGTGCATTCTTTTCATTTCATGTTTAACGAACCATTATAACATCAACATTAAAAATTCCAACAATTCATAAACAAATAAACCCTTAACCATTATAACTCAACATTAAAAATTCCAGCATTTCATAAACAAATACTGTACATTCAAGATCTCGACCTATGGAAGTACCAAAAGAATACACTTCCAATCATAAGTTAAATATGGCATGGCTTTCACCATGATTCTATCATTGCAAAAGGTAGTCGTATTCACGATTTAAGGTAGAAGTAGCAGTTCTGAAGCCGATCACCAGGAATACTATTAAATGAGATAAAACTGTAGAAACATCAGAATAAAGGAAAGGTGAATATAAACCGGTCTGCGGAGAGATTCTGCTTTAAGCCGAAGGGTAGTTTATGGCGACCGAAGCTTAGTCGTGTACTGGTTCAGTTCACCGAACATGCCTGTGGGGACCAAGTGTTTCCAGTGAGGATACAAATCTAGGTAGGTCGCTCGCAAAATCTTGACTGACACAGAATTCTTTGACAACAACTTCAAATCAACTTCCCGTCCGTGAAGCAGAGCGCAAATCCATACAATAACCCCAGCTATTGACGTTGGTTTTCTCCTCACGTTCACAGACTTCACTACTTTTGTCGCCATCTCCTCCGCAATTATGCATTCGCTGAATTCAAATCCGACAAGTCGGCAGAGCCGGGAGACGAAAGACTTGAGCCCCTGGCTTGAGTAATGCAGAGAATACAGATCCCAAAACATACTATGCTCATGCACTCCACTTCCATCATTCTTGGAACCTTCAACTCGCAGGGGTTCCGGGTTGGAAAGGTAATTGGTGTCGTCTGCGTGAATGAATGGTTGAATAGTCTTCCTAGTTCGGAATATATCTCTCAACGTTAAGTCTGTTGCCTGCGCCCATTCTTCCAAGGGTTTCTGCTGGCTGAGCTGCTTTCCAGCATTGTAAAGACAGGAGACGAGTATGGCATCCATCTTCTTCTTGTCTTTCCCTCTGAACGGGGCCTTCTTAGAGCTGCAAAACTTTTCGAATATGTAAAGGGCACGGCCCACCACTGCTTCACTCACACTCAGCCTGAAAGCTATCTCACCCATTGCTTTGCGGTGTTGTCTCGTGCTGTCCTCCTTGGAACTCTTCAATACTTTCCTTCCCGCGCGGACCAAGCTGCCCGCGCCGCTTCCTCCAATGCGTGTGGTGGCCAAGCCACCTTCTGGGGTGGCGCGTTCGATCCTCCTCTGAGCATCATGGTTGTCGTCGAAGACTCTCACATCGTGGGTTTTGTCTATATTGTTAGTGTCGACCACGAGCCCGCATTCCGTGCACACGCAGTCTGCTGTGATGGAATCCACAACAGTTTCCGTTTGTCTGTTGCAGTCGGGGCAAAATTGATAATCTCCTACCATGGCCGATACGAATGAAGATTGTGTATATTAATGTAACAAATAATGTTGCAATTAATGTGTTTAAACTTCTACTCATGAGTTATTGGATACTGATTGTGTTTATACATATCAAAACATAGTTTCTTGTCATTCAAATTCAACGTCGGCGGCCCAAACATTTTTCCGTTGGATGTGAGCAACCCGACCATCCAAGAAAACAAGCTTTGCCACTCTGAATATTTTGTTTGGTTAGGATTGAATAGTAAATTAGCATTTTCAAAACATCCATGGCATATTCATCCACCAAGATATATCCAAGCGTGTAAATTTTTTATATTCCTATGTAGGTTTTTTAGATGAATATTTGTATTGAGTTTTTTATAATATTTTATCTTAAATAAAGTCTTTAGGATTGCTTTGAGATGGTAAGTGTGGGTAGTCATTTCTAATAATAAATGGATAAGTCATAGAGTTATCTTGTAGCTTAGGCATTGCCATAAATAAGAAAGTGGAATTCCTAATAATTTTAGGAGGAACACAATAATTTTAGGTTTATGGTATTTATTACATAATTGTGTTGGGAGATCTTATTGTTATCATAAGGGATTTTTTTTAGAGACCAACACATTAATGAATGTAGAGTGACAAGCTTAAGACATGCCTCAAATTTGAGTTGGATGCTTTAAAATATATCCTATTACCAAGGTAAATGCAAGTTCATCAAAGATGGAGATCAAAGATAAAACATTAGAGTTGCAATGCTTGGTTTTCTGTGACTTAAAGTAGACTAGAGAAACTCCACTCCCCTCCCATGATAATTGTGTGGTATGGATCTAACCGTGCCATCGAAGTCCTTACACCCCCACCAGACTTCGGCATCCCAATCCAATAACAAGCACCTAGCTTAGAACATCAGACACTTGGTCTCTTCAAGTTGTTCCCATAGCCCTTCGAGAGTTATCCATCAAGAGCTACATAAGACAAAGGAACCACTAGCATATGTAGTGTTGATTGAGTTTTTCCCCAACCCATATGGTGTTACTTATTCTTCCTCGTGCGTATGGGATTGCACGAGATCATCAAATAAATTGGCCCTCTCGGCCCATTTGTGGAGTCCTGTCAATCATCACATCTTAACATGCAACCAATGCATTAGCTATACCATCATAGTATCATAGAAAATATTCCACATGCTAAGTCTTGCATGTCATCATGAGAACATTCATCATTGTTATCACAACATTCTAAATAGTAAAGAACCACATTCTCTTGCATGTCGTAAAATTTGCATGCGATTATCACATGTTTCACATCATAAAACACCCTCATAAGTTATAACATCAACATATTTGCATTAAAGATATATCATGACATCACATAATAAACGAAGCACTTGTCAATATAACCTCATATCATAACATCTTTATCCCTATGCATATCATATTCATCATGAGCATTCAACATCATTATCATACCAAATAAATAAATAAGCACTACATATACGTCATTAACCTCTGATGAGAACTATATCCATTTACCACATACCATGATATCATGAAACATCATTACTATGAGAATCATCAAATACTTTATCAAATATAGAACAACAATACACTATAAGCATTCTTATCATGAGTTAATTTTGTTTACATATATAAACAATGAATACTAACTATGAATTAACATTAGTTAACATCCCTCTAGGATTTATGTTATCTTATGAGTACTATTAGTGTCATGATTTCATCAAGTTACCAACTACCCTTCAATAACAAATTCAAATTCCCAATTTACATCATTCTTAGTGGATTATCATTTAGAATGCAATCTACTCCATATGAATAAACTTGGAAAGTTTCTCATCACTTGGTTCTTATAGATCTAATGTTGATTTTCTATCAAAAATCATTTCAATACCATCTCACCATTCAACTACTTAAGCTTTTAAATTTCTCTCATATTTTATGAACAACCCAATGTTATATATTTAACTAATAACTAAAAGGATCTATCCTATTGTGAATCTATATTACATCTATTAACCATAATGTTCAACCATACCATATTAAAATTTCTTGAGTTAACATTTTATAACTACTTGTATGTTGGCTTAGCAGTTCAAAAATGGCTAGTAACATTATCATTAAATAAAAACTCAAACACATAAATTTTTAAATATTAATTTAATCAATATACACTAAACTTGTGATTTTTCTTAATATCTAATTAACCCCTTCGTTTTTAACTATTTCTCTTAATAAACAATTAATTACAATAATTAAATACTCTCAACATAATATAATAAAAATAATAATTTATAACTTTATTTTTCTATATTGTTTTAATCTTAAAACATAACCAAAAATATATGGATGTAGCAGCCCCGAAATAAAAACATGTAATTAATTAGATTAATCATGCGATTTATAATCAACACACAATTTATCAACTAATTAACATCAAATTTAAAAAATATGAGTTGAAACAACTTACCTGTGACGATGATGTTTCTCACTTGTGATTTCGGGGTTGTTCTCTAGTTGAATTCTACTAACTGCAACAAAGTCTTGGGGACGACTCTCCACCAACCGTAGGCTCAATTGCACAAAATCTTGCTACAACTGGCCACCCCTGAGCTCTCAATCAACGTACTACTCTCAAGGAATCCTTTGTCTCACAAAACTATTCTCCCAAGAGAATGGATGATAGAATCATGGAATGATGGAATGCTTCTCATCGTCCTCACCATCTATTAAATAGAGCAAACATTGGAAGGGGCACCACATGCACACACTCCATGTGTCAACATGCAACTTTACTGCTTTCTTGTTTTATTTCTTTTGTTTTTATTTTTTGATAGCTTTACTGATTTTTACTGTTTTTTTGTTTATTTATATTTATATTTATTTAGAACTTTAGTATTGTTATTTATTATTTTATTATTATTTATTATTTATTTACCATTACTATTTATTATTTATTGTTTATTATTTATTTTCTTGTATTATATTATATTATTTATTATTTATTATTAAGGAACATTGCAATAAAAAGGTGACCTGGAGACATTGGTTCACATTCATCTTGGTTTTGGAGGTTCAATGTAATTATAGGAGAAGAACCAGCTAGGTGGAAAATGAAGTTAACGACATAGGGGCTTTGGCCACCTACCACATTTCAGTAATACCATTCCAATTCATACCTACTCCACATAGTCATATGTAATGAATTGAGATTGAATCCCTTTATAATGGTGCATAATCATCATTGTTGTCACATCTTATGTGAACTATGGGAGCTAGTACAAGAAGCCTACTTTTCGTAGTTCCTTTCAAGGATACCCATAAATGTTAATTTTTAACTAACTTATTATGTTTCTTCAAATACTATTGTTCATTAAATAAGTTTGTATGTGTCTAGTACTATACTTTGTTAGAGAGTCTAACATGGATAAATAATTTAGAATTTTTGATGTTAACTTTTGAATGAACTCAAAATCCAATTTAATATTATACTATAAAGTATTGTTTGAGATATCTCACAAATTATTTTTTGATAATATAATTAGCCCTTGTGAAGAACATGGTAACTCTATTAATCTAATTATTCCTAATAAAAGGTTCTAGAAGTGGGTTAAAGTTGTGATCATAAGATGCTCAAATAGTGTTGTATGGGGTCGTACAAGCTTACACATCTTACTTACCCCCACATTTAGACATTGTGGCCATTATGCCTTGCCAATGCCATGTTTGGTATATACTTGATGTATATCTACCCAACAATTGAAATTTAAAAAGGTAACACCTTTGAGACCCTAGAAATGGAAAATGAAAGATTTTAAACCCACCTTCTCTCTTTGTAAGGAAGCGAGATTGGCCCATCAGAGTGATTTCAAATAATGTGCTATAATTAGCCTATTATTGAGTAGACCTTTCACTTGAATGAAGTTCAAAATTGAAGATGTGTATCTCACTTCTCCAACATAACTTCCAATAGCCTAAGTAGCTCTTCCAATGAAAGGAAATCAAAAACCCTACGAAATACATTGAAAACTTATCAATTATAACTCTATGTAAACGATGGCTAAGGATTTATTTATTATAGTCATCTTCCCTTTGTATTAACAAATCATATCTTCTTATATTTTTCTCTTAATCCTCAACAATCTTATGCATTCACCACATGTGCGCATAAAAATGGATGAGATGTATAACCTAATATATATCATTAACTAGCTCAAATAAAAAGGAAAGTTGAAGCCTGTGATGTAAAAATTGAAAATGTCATATTTCTTAAATTTTGATTGAATATAAAAGAATCTAGATTAAGAAATTATCAAATTTAATTTTGAATGTGTGAAGGTTATGATAGCATAATAATGATTCTATAATGGGGAATAAACACTTAAAAGAAATGAAAAACTTGAATACCCAAGAAATCATACCTCCGATAATTGATGCTTGCTCACACTCTGATACTGTTTACCTAAGCGCAAACCTTCCCTTTTTGTCTGCAAAGATGAATTATTCCTCTACAAATAGTTGCTTTAGTGCATTGAAATTTATGTGCATTTGGGTAAATTGAGCAATGGTGGTTACTTGAAAACAATTGGAATGTTAGACCCAGATGTTGAAGTGACAGAAACCATTCCTTCTTCCATAATTCCTAACAAGACCTTCAGTTCATACAATCCTCAGCTTTCAGGAGAAAGCAAGACTCGGCGCAGATCCTTCTAAACTTGATACAACGATTCAAACGTACCAAAACCTCAACCACACCCAGCGCGGATGACGAACTACGTTACTGTTCGGTATAACATAAAGTTTTCGCGCACTACTCAAAGACACGAGGCCCTCTGTAGACTTTTCTCTCACCTGCGTGGATCTTCCAAGCTCTGCTCACTCTCATGTGATGGTGTAAGGCTGAAGGGAATTGAGTGGTGAGCTTGGGGACCAAACAGAACTCTTTATAATCAAGCTTCCATCAAGCTTTTGTTGGTTATGTGTCAAGTGTTCCATAGAACATGGTAGAGAACTGTAGAGGGAGTAATGGACCACTCCAGGAGCTCCCAACAAGAAACTAATGAATTGCAATCAATTTCTAAATTGTCGACGATCATTATGGGAGCCGTAAAGGGAGCTAAAATTATCCCACTTGGTCCATACTTCCAATCTTAATGTCTCATCTTAAAGCCCATTGAAAATCTCTATTAAGTAATAGATACACGAATCATGGCGATAAGTCCTCCAATGACGAGTATTATCTTCCATGTATTACTATGTATTTATTTCTATTAAAATTTATGTGGCAACAATTTCTTAATGAATAAACCTTATGTTTATGCTTGGTCCTACATAGATAAATTCTCTCAAATCAAATTAAGGTGCACATAAATATGAGGAAAACATCACAATAATTAAGAATTTCATTAAAATAACATTGTCCATACAATGAGAATCTACATAATGGAACCAAGTCCCATATTCATTACATGATCCTTGAATTTAAACGGTGGCATGCCCTTAGTCAAAGGATCAGCGATCATCAACTCAGTGTTGACGTGTTCAATGACCACTTCCTTTTCTTTAACATGTTCCCTTATAGATAAATACCTAATGTCGATGTGTTTATTTCGATTCCCACTTTTGTTGTTTTTAGCCATAAAAATAGCAGTTGAATTGTCGCAATACATTCTCAAAGGCTTAGAGATAGAATCCATAATTCTAAACCCAGAAATGAAACTCTTAAGCCATACGCCATGTAAAGTAGCCTCAAAAAAGGAGACGAACTCGGCTTCCATAGTGGAAGTGGCAATCAAGGTCTGCTTGGCACTCCCCCATGATACAACTCTACCGACCATCATAAAAATGTATCCTGATGTTGATTTGCGTGAATCAACACATCCAGCAAAGTCAGAATCTAAGTAGCCAATTACTTCCAAATTGTTCATCCGTCTATACATAAGAATGTAGTTTTTGGTTCCTTGAAGGTACCTCATTACTTTCTTTGCAACTATCCAGTGGTCTAAACCTGGATCACTCTGAATGTTCATGATTCAGGTCTTGTGTAGACCTACTACTTAGCTTCTGACAACGATCATCTAATGTTCTTCATTTGTTCCCTTTCAAAGTCATTCTTTGGGCATTGGTTCAAATTGAACCTATCACCCTTCACAATGGGAGCTACACATGGTGAACAATCCTTCATCCAAAATCTCTCTAAAATTTTATTAATATAGGTTTCCTGAGATAGACCCAAGATGCCTAGAAATCTATCTCTATGGATATTAATGCCAATGACATAAGATGCCTCACCCATATCCTTCATATCAAAATTTTTAGAGAGGAATTGTTTCACCTCATGCAGCAAACCATTATCATTGGTTGCTAGCAAAATGTCATCCACATATAAAACAAGAAAACAGACTTTACTCTCACTGACTTTCAGGTATATACATTGATCCATGATGTTTTCTACAAAACCGAATGAAGAAATTACATTATGGAATTTCAAATACCATTGGCAGGATGCTTGTTTTAAACTATATAATGATTTCTTGAGCTTGCAAATCAATTGCTCACCATCTCTAGAGGGGAATCCTTCAAGTTATTTCATGTAAACCTCCTCCTCTAGATCTCCATTGAGAAATGTCGTTTTCACATCCATTTGTTGAAAATCCAAGTCAAAACGGGCTACTAATGCCATAATAACACTCAAGGAATATTTCTTAGATATGGGAGAGAAAGTCTTTGTATAATAAATTCCTTCTTTCTGAGTGAATCCCTTAGCAACAAGTCTTGCATTGTATCTCTCAATGTTGCCCAATGAGTATTTATTTGTCTTAAAGACCCATTTACATCCAATGGCTTTTGCACTATTATGCAACTCAACAAGATCCAAAACTTCATTACTCTTTATAGAATTCATCTCTTCCTTCATGACATCGTACCATAATTCTTATTCTTTGCAACTCATGGCCTGTGAAAATGACTCAGGATCATTTTCGGCTCCAATTTTGTAGTCAGATTCTTGTAGATACACAACATAATCATCAGGAATTGCTGATCTCTTTGGTCTAGTAGATCTTCTTAATGTTGTACCATCATCTTCTTGAGAAGTATGTGGTTCAACTCATTGTTCAAAAGTTCTTGGAAACTCTTGAACTACTTGATCTTCTAGAATATCGTCAGCAACTTGTGGAACTTCAACAATTGGTTGTTCAACACCAGTTTGTACTTGAGGGGTGTTGTGAACAATAACCAATCTATCACTTGAGGTGGAAGGTTGAGATTCTGAATGATCCTTCTCAGAAACTATGTTCCTGGTTTGATCACTCCCATTGATCAAGTCATTTTCAAGAAATTTTGCATTTCTTGATTCCACAATCCTAGTGCTGTGAGATGGAAAATAAAATATGTAACCTTTAGACCTTTCATCCTATCTAATGAAATACCAACTAATGGTCCTTGGGTCCAGCTTCTTCTCTTGTGGATTATAAATTCTCACTTCGGACAAGCAACCCCAAACATGCATATGTCGCAAACTCGGTTTCCAACCTTTCCATAATTCAAATGGCATTTTAGGAACAGCCTTGGTTGGAACTTAGTTTAATATATACATTGTCATCTTAAGTGCTTCAGTCCACAAGGATTTAGGAAGATTGGAGCTGCTAAGCATAGTCCATACCATGTCCAATAATGTTCGGTTTCTTCTTTCTGCTACACCATTCTGGTCGGGTGAACTAGGCATGGTGTATTGGGCAATAATCCCATGCTCTTGAAGAAATTTTGTGAATGGCCCAGGTGGTTGTCCATCTTCTATGTATCTACCATAATATTCTCCACCTCTATATGATCTCACGAACTTAATTTGCTTGTCGCATTGTTTCTCTACTTTAGCCTTAATGATCTTAAAGGCATCTAATGCTTCATTCCTTTTATGAAGCATGTAGAGATTCATATATCATGAGTAATCATCTATAAAAGAGATGAAGTATCTTTGACCATGTAAGTTCATGTCTGGACTACATATATCAGTATGTATGATCTATAATATGTCTGAACTCCTATTGGCACCTTTCTTTGACTTGTTGGTCTACTTTCCCTTTATGCAATCCACACAAGTTTGAAAATCAGTAAAATCCAGAGTATTAAGTACCCCTTCATTTACTAATCTTTTAATTCTTTCTATGGAGATATGACCTGATCTCCAGTGCCATAATTTAGAGGAATCTTCATTAGTAACACATCTTTTAGTGCCAGCGTGAACATGCATTGAATAATAAGTGACATTGTTTTGTAAATTAATGCAGTAAAGACCATTAGACAAAATGCCATTCACAACACAATCAGATTTATAAAATAGACTGAAGGATGTTCTAAAAATTTAAAGGAATATCCAAAAGGTACAAGCCTTGAAACTGAAATCAAGATTCTAGAAAAACTTGGAACATAAAAGGCCTTTTCTAATTCTAAAACAAAGCCACTAATTAAAGTTAAATAGCATGTTCCTATAGCTTCCACATGCGAGCCCATCTTATTTCCTGATAACATGCTTTTCTCACTTCACACTAGCTTCCTTAGTTTTTGCAAACCCTGCAAGGAATTCGAAATGTGAATTGTTGATCTAGAATCAATCCACCAGGTATTAATATTGACATTAACCATATTAGATTCATAACAAACAAACGAGATTAGTTTACCTTTGTCCGCAAGCCATTTCTGAAATTTGGTGCATTCCTTCTTCATGTGTCCCTTCTTTTTACAGAAGAAACACTTCGAAACCTTCTTGATATCGGCTTGGGGAGGTAATTTACCGTTCCCTTTTTGATTGGCTTGAGATGATCCCTTTCTTCACATTGTGAGCATTGCACTTTCTCTTAGTTCCATCATTAGTCTCCCTTCCTCTTGAACACACATGGTCATGAGTTCATTAATTGACCATTTATCCTTATGTGTGTTATATGAGATTTTGAAGGGTCTGTATTGGTGCAGAAGGGTGTTTAGGATGAAGTGCACTAGGAAAGACCCTGATATTTCAACCTCAAGTTTCTTCAATTGAGCCACAATGTCCCTCATTTGCATGATGTGCTCGCGTACACCTTTCACACTGGTGAGCCTTAGGGATGAGAACTTCATGATTGGGGTGCTTGCTAGTGCCTTGTCTGAAGTGACGAATTGATCATCAATGGCTTTCAGCAAGTGTCGGATCTTTTCATGTTGATCAACGGAACCACGAATACCAACGGAAAATTTAATCTTAATGAACATCATGCTTAGGTGATTAGATCACTCCCATCGTTCATAAAGTGTGATGTCCATTTCAGTGTTGGTATTAGTGAGTGCTGGTGGTTCATCTTTCCTAATAACATAGTCTATGTCCATCCACCCCAAATGAAGGAGAATTCTCTTCTTCCAGACCTTATAGTTATCTCCCTTAAGTTCAAGGATATCACAACAAATATTAGAGAAATTTGCAGGTTGTACAACTGCATGAAATTAAAGATCACATGCTTATGTTAAATTGAGGCCTAAAAATAAAATTTCATGCTTTACCAATGTAAATCATGCTTAAAATTGAATCTAATGACATAAAAATTGTCTGCGACTAAATTTTCAGTTTAATAAGATTCAATTATTCTTTATGATAGAATTTATCAAATTATTCACTTAATTCATAATTCTAAAGGGTATATTATGATCATAATTTGATATAAATTCTATCTTAGATTTGAACTTTATGATAAAACTATTAATTCATAATTCCTGTGGGTAATTTATGAATATTTTATCCTAATTAATTATATAAATATAATAAAAATTCTTGTGGGATAAAATTTATTATATTTAGTATAATTAATTACAATTAATGTCTAAATATTCTTGATGTGATCCTAATTAATCATAAAATATAATATTATTTAATTAGAGATGTTGTGGCTATTCTCTAATCAATTAAAAATTATATGGATCACTTAGACATTATTTCTTTCATGCATAAAAATTAACCTGATATGTGAATAATTATAAATTGCATAAATAAAACTATATGCAAAGATACCCCATGGACAAGTGAAAGTGGTCTTATCTTGGCCTTCCAGGCTTATTTGAATCTAATTGCACCCGCTAAACCCATCTAGGAAAGAGAAAAACTTTTTCCCTACCAAATCGTCTAACACTTGATATATGAAAGGTAAAGGAAGATGGTCCTTTTTAGTGGCTTTGTTCAATTCACGATAGTCGACACAGATTCTCCACTTACCATTTGTCTTTGGCACTAGCACCAAAGGAGAGACCCATTCACTGTCAGAAATGGGATAGATGAATCCTACATCAAACAATTTCTGCAGTTCTTCCTTAACAATATCTTTGAGTTCTAGGTT
Source organism: Pinus taeda (assembly GCA_000404065.3). Classification (NCBI taxonomy): domain Eukaryota; kingdom Viridiplantae; phylum Streptophyta; class Pinopsida; order Pinales; family Pinaceae; genus Pinus; species Pinus taeda. The sequence goes on from APFE030944819.1 coordinate 113,811, forward strand.
CATCCTCCTTTGAGGTTGCCTGACTAGTTTACAATCTTCCTTGATGTATATATGATGAGTACATACTGAAGGGTGCACTCCACTATACACTTGGGCGTGATGGTTCCCCACTATACACTTGCTAAGCCTGTCTGTTGTTCAGGTTCGGATTTGGTTGGGCAAGCATTTGGGGTTGCCTTGGTGGAGGAGAAGGTAACGGTTGTGGTTGGGCAGGTGGTAAAGGAAAAAGAGTGGAAAGAGAGTTGTATTGGGGCCTCCACCCCTAATGAGGTGCATTCCACTAAGGTTGTGGCTGAGCATAGGGTTGAAATGAATGAGTGGCTAGTTGGGCATGATATTGAGATGTGAAGGACCAAGGAGGAGGTGTGGACCAGGAAGGATGAGCAAGGGGGCCCCAAGAAGGTATGGATGTGACTTGGTTGGGGTTGTATTATGCCTGAGATGTCCCTTGCATCCCCTACTGGTATGGTCTAGGTCCATGTGGCCTCCTTTGGTTTATGTAATAGATCTATTTAGTGACTCCTTTGGCCCTTTGGTATATAGCTTTAAGTCTGGACAAGGAAGGGAACTTATTTGTAGAATGATTTTCTTCACAGACTGAACAAACCTCTATAGAGTTCAATGGGCATTCATTCCTAGGATGCCTCCTGGTGCATCTAGGGAAAAAAATGGCCAAATCCCTCTCTGCTTCCTCTTGTTTTCTTTTTATATGTAAGGTATCCATTTGCATGGCAAGAGTCTACAACATCTCACTCTTGAAGTCTTCTAACATGTTTCCAATTTCACCTTTAATGGATGAATTGGAAGAAGAGGCATTGGCTATGGGTTGACTCCCCTTACCTTTATTTCTGGCTGCTCTAGAATGGTTTCTAAAAATAGTCTTTATGTCCTCATAGGATAGTTGGTAGATGTCTCCCCCGACCAATAGATGGAGGGTGTCTAAAAGGTCTTCCCGAATTTCCCTGAGTAGGACCAACTTTAGAGATTCAGGGCCAAGTGTATACCCGACCCTTTTGTAATTAAGTTGGAACCTCTCTTCATAGTCTTCCAGGGACTCATCACTTCCCATGGTCATTCGTAAGATTTATTCTTTAGTGTCTTTTGACCTACAATAGTCTTGATACTTGTTGTTAAATGCCTATTACATCTGAGCCCAATTTTTGATGCTACTGCCAGGTAATCCCATGAACCAGCATAGTGCTGCATCCTTGAGAGTAGAAGGGAACAGTTTCAACTTTTACTCATCTTCTGCGTAGTCATAAGTTTGACAGATGACAGCAAACTCAAACAAGAAGGTGTCAGGATCTTCCGTAATCAGGCCATGGAAGTGAGGTAGGGCTGAAGGACTTATATTTTTCATTTTGTTATCCCCAATGGTCTCCCGAATGGGAAAGGTACCCTCTATTCTCTCTCCATTCCCCCTAGCATTTCTGTTTTCGACCATTGGCTCTAGAGGAATGTTTTCTTCTTCTTCTTCCCCTATAGGTTCTTCAAATATGTCTGGCTGTTCACCTAAGGGATCTTCTTGATCGCAACCATCGAAGAAGAGAGAAGGTTGGCTGTTTGAAGCAATGTGGGTGTTGGGCAGAAATTTTCCTAAGTTATCTCTATTCCTATGTGGCATGAAAGGAAATCTTTTTGGCTGGTTTTTTTTCTTTTCCCCACATTGATAGTACCTGTAGAAACTGAAATTAATAAAACAAATTGCAACTAGCTGAAATGAACCTGCTAAATGGAAATTTTCAGAATTGAAAAGGAAAGAAAGGAAATGCAGAGTTGAAAGAAAAGAAATGACTAGTCTACTTTTGCCGAAATGGAATTTGTAGAATTTAAAATGAAAGAAACGAAATGACTAGTCTACTTTTGCCGAAATAAACTATTAGTAGAATGTTGCAATAGGAAATAGAAGAAAGCAGTAATCACAAAATACTCTGACGCCTCCCCAAAAATGGTGCCAAAAAACTGGTGAGCACCAGTTCTGCAGCAAGAATTATGCAACTCTTGGGCTTCCAACTTTAATTTTATCAACCCGGTAGTTCGTAACAAACTTGGAAGCGTTGGTGTTGTATTCACAAGTACTAGTTCTCACTGCAGGTTGTCACTTGGTCATCCGGCACGAGATCACCAGGAGCTCAAGCCAACTTCTATAGGTTTTAGAAGAATCTTTATGTTTGATGAAAGAAAAGAAATATTACTCTACAAAAGCTATTGTAATTGCAAAAAGGAGAAAGATTGGAATGTAAAGCAAAACCTAGTAAACCCTAATTAGCAAGCGAATTCTACTTTTGCCAAAAACACTATGAAAACCACGAAAGAAATTCTATTACATACTCAAGGAAGTAAACAACATCTAACCATGCTAATTCTGGAAGTAAAATAACAAAAAACATATTTTTGGATTTTTATGTGTTTTTATGTGAATTTAATCATGCATCTAATTTATTGTGTGTGAGTGTGGCGGCGAACAGGTGGCGTTAAAGGGAGGTTTTGGAGCTTGGGAGGATTTAATATGGTGTGGATGGGTCCTAGGAGGTCTTAGCTAGCCTTCTAGAGGCTTTTCCCAAACTCGACCTTCAAAAGAAAGCCTACAGGAAAAGCTATAGGAGGACACAGGGAAACTACAAGAGGCCTACAGGAGGAGGTTGAGGGAAATTTTCACTATTTTGAGGGTGTGAAAGTGGAATGAAAAGGTGGATGAAGATTGGAATGAGGTTTTATGGCACCTAAGGTCTACCATGAATCCCCAAGAAAGAAAAATATGATTGGGTTTGCTCAAGGAGAGAGGAAGAAGTTCTATGAAAAATGCAGGAAACTAGGGCAGAATTGAGGTGAGGTTTGGGAGACCTATAGGGCATGGATCAGATGGAGGTTGTGATTGCTGGTAAGCTGGCCTACTGTTGGAAGAGATCTGCTACATAGAAACTGGCAGTCAACCAAGAAAATCAAGCAACAGATGAAATGAGTGCATCCTAGGAAAAACATATTTTTGCATAAAAATGGTATAAACTATGATGTATGAAAGGAAATGCTGAGGAATGATGCAAGAAAGGAAAGCATGAAAGAGGACTATTGCAAATCAAGAATTGAACATGATAAAGGAGATCTAAAGAAAAGCAAAACTAGACTATCAACCTACTAAAGAGCTGCAAACACTAGAATTCCTATGAATGAGGAAAATCTATGTTTTTGGGGCAGCAAGAGAGTCTTTGCCTCAAATCATGGTCCCAGAGGGAGGAAGAGAGGCCAAGGCACTAATGAAAGCAAAAATGAAAGAAACCTACTAAATCACCAAAAGCAACCTATTCTTAACCATAAAAGAAAAATACATCTAACAACAAATTAATCTACAAACTAAAGTAAAGCATACAAATACAAGTAAAGAGAAGCTCGATTGCTTGGATTGGGCCCTAACCCAAGAGCTTCAACCCTCTGAGGTAACTCAGTGCTAGCTCAAAAAGGATTCCATCTTCATTATCAAAACAATAGCAAGATTACATAAAACTGTCACAAAATAATAAGCTCGAAATTTGAGCAGAGTTTACATAAGAAAAAAAATCTAACCCTAATGAGGCCCTAGGCCTCTCTACTTATACATCTAAAGCTACCAACAGCTTCCTTAAAATCAGGGAGGCATGGCTCCCAAAACTTGAGATAACTCTCAATCATCTTCTACTTGCTCAGCTGCCTTCTAATGCATGATTCAGCTGCTTGTACTCTAAGCTGAATGAAGGGGAATTCAAAGTGAGGAGTAATAAATGAGGGGGATTCCCTCCTATGAGTCCTCTCCTCTATCTACTTTGAGTTATTGCTGCCATTTGACCACTGGATCCTTGACTTTGACCTCGAAATCCATCAATAATCTACATTAAATACATGTTAGGCCACATGGCATAACAACTAACGCAACTCACTCTATAACCATAAATATAATCATAAAATAAGCTAAGAGAATGGTTGATTTGACTAGGTTAGGAGGTAAAATGAGCCCATATAATTACCCATTTATGAGGCTCATCAGCTTGTCCCAAAGACAATTGCCCAACACCTTTTATTTACCAAATCATCGATGAGTGTGTGGGGCATGAGGTCCTCACCTTCATGGATGGATTATCGAGATACAACTAGATTCATATCCGCTTTGGCGATCAACACAAAACTGCTTTTACTAGTCCGTGTGAAACTTTTGATTTTTTTTCCCGTAAGGATAAATCGTAATTTTATTAATGATAACAAAATTACATTTTGTAGATGCTGAGGCGCATATGCATAAAGCAAATCAAAAGACTGTTGTCAAAATAAAATCCAGAAAAATAAAATGTAAAATACAAATGGGGAGGAGATCGTGCTCTTCTCCCTTTTTTCTTCTCAAATTTTCGCCATTCCCCTTGTGACATTGAGGACTAAAAAAGTATGAGAGAAGTGTTTTCCACACATCGAGGATTTCCCTTGTCAAAATTAGAGTGATCTGGTGTATGCTATCTTTTGGCTCCACTGATGTCCGTTGTTTCTGGTATCTTCTCCAGCAAAGAGTCCATCAATTCCTCTGCTACTATTTCCTCTGTTTCTGGCGCCTTCTATGTTTGATTGTTTGTTTTGGGGATGGTTCCCATAGATTCCTCCACAATAGGGATGTTTTCATGATCTAGTGGAGGGATTGATGCCTCCTCATCCACTGCTAATTCATATGGGTTCACTGTGCTCTGTCAGCCTCTCGGTTTTGCGATTGTTTCTTGTTTCATCTGGTTTCTTTTTTAACTTGTGGGCAGTTTCCAAGAAGATGACCTGTTTTTTGACAGCCACGACACTTGAAGGCCGTGTTCTCATAATCCAGTGGTTGATTCCACTATGTGTTGTAATGGAGCAGAATTATGCTGTCAGTTAATCCTTGGCTAATATCTACTTCTACAAAAAATCTTGCAAAAGTATGTATACCTCTTGTAATTCTTTCCATGTCTTACTTGAGGTATTTTCCTTTCGCATTCCCCATTGCTTCGAAAACTTTGGGATGCCATAAATGAAGTGGGAGGTTGTGTAACTTGACCCATACCGACATCTTGGAAACCACCATAGTATTGGCATCAAAACCTGGAAACCATGGAGTCATGAAGAGTCCAGTATTGCCTCAGAACCATGGGCCCTCATGGAGGGCATGTTCCCTATCCGTGACCGTGTCAAATATGAAAATAAAAAATCCTTTGGAGCATAAATGGATATAATAGTTTATTATCCATGTGGAATAGATCCAATGATGTAGAGCATCAGTTTCTGGTCAAAATCCATTAAATAGATGACAACCTTTGAAAGGAAATCATTATAGAATTCATTTACCTCAAGCAGAGAAATAGTCAGTACTGGAGTCTGCATTCTTTGCTCCACAATATAGGGTCTAGGTAGATCTTTTGGTGGTGTTGGCTTGTTGCTAGCTTCTCCCTTCCATTTGACGGCATCCTTGAAAGAAGTTGTACCCTTTGAGATGGATCCGGGGCATCCACCTCTTAGCCTCGTGCTTAGTATGATGGTTGAGTCACGCTTAATTTCATGATCCTGCACTGTGTATTGGTCATGTAAAATTTTTCTTGCATATAACAGACTTTGTATGTTTGTTGATATGCTTATGAGTTCTTGAATCTCTTTCTTTATATCTTCTATCTTATTCCCCTTCTAGATTTGCTTGCAAAACATTTTCCCTATCAGGGTTTTGATAAAAAATTGAATCAGTTCATGGCCAGAGTCTTTGATGGCTATTGCTGTTCTTGGCTAGAGTATTTCTGCTATTTAGGCCATCGACGCAGTGATGTGTTCAGGCTCACCGAGGTCATTTATCAGATGTTTTTTCATTGAGCCCAAATTTTTTGTCTGTATCAAGGAAGCCCTAACCTCTTGGTGTGTGACGGATTTGCTGAGGAGAGTCCCAGACCTGTGTTTCATTTTCTCCTTGATGTTTTCACCCCTCTTATGTCTGGAGGAGAGCAGGGGAGAGGCAATCTGCTTGACCCTCAACCCAATAATCACACTTGATTCTTGCATATCATCCTCTCCCTTAATGATTTGTCTGAGAAGCACGAAGCGGCCAGAACAGGGTAGGCCAAAAGGGGGCAGGGGATCAACATCACGTGTAGCCCAAACCTAAGTGTTTGATCCACCATCATCGATTGGTAAAGTGTCTCCGAAAAGAATAGGGACCGAACAAACCCTTGCATTGTTAATCCATTGCGGCACAGTTTCCTGGTTCTCTGAGCGGCGATGGCACTTTTAGGTCCTGTCGTAACCCTAGTATTCACACCTCCCCTTGTCTTTCACTCTCCTCAGGTCTGCATTGTTTCTACTGTCTTCGTGGGGAACTTTTGATTATAAGGTCATGCCTTTCATTTTAAAGAACACTAGGGCCACTTTTCAACGTTTCATGTCATATTGTTTTCACAATATGGCTCACATTATCCTTTCTTATCTCGATGATCTCACTGCTTGTTCCAATTTTTAGTCACAACATATCGATGATTTGCGTACCACCTTCCTACGATGTCACAAGTACATCATTCCCCTTAACCCTCTTAAGTGTGTTTTATGTGTTCCTATCGATCATATTTCGGGCTTCATTGTGTTCAAAGCTAAGATCTCCATAGACCCTCTTAAGTTCAAGCCATTCATAAACTCACTCCTCCCCGCAACCTTCATCAGTTGTAGAACCATCAAGGAAAAGCCAACTTTTTAGATAGATTTGTCCCTGACTATATCACCAAAACTCATAGGTTTCTTAGAACCATGCAATATAACATTCCATTTTTTGTGATGAAAAAGATCAACAATATTTCGATGCCCTTAAGCATGCCCTCACTTCCGCTCCTTTGATTAGTCCACCTAACTTTGAGAAGGATTTCATCTTTTACATCTTGTCCTCCACCTATTCAGTTGGCAGGGTCTTAGTATAGGAAGACGAAATTGAAAGTGAGCATGTTATCTATTATGTCAATAAGAACCTTAGTGGACCCTCTATATTGTATTCCTATGAGGAAAAATTGGCTCTGGTTGTTGTGTTCTCCGTCTAGAAACTTCATCATTATATCCTCACACATCTGCCAGGGTTGTTACTAATTCCAACCATATGGCCTTCTTATTCAATCAATAGATCATCAATGGGAAGTATTTCACCTAGATAGTTATCCTTCAGGAATTCGACTTGGAATTTGTAACACCTAAAAGTAAGAAAGGATTAGCTCTGGCTGACTTCATATATGACTTCCCTATTGATGCACAAGATCTGTCGGTAAATTATAACCTTATATATGAACACTTGTTCGCCATATCCATTGATGACCCATGGTATGGCGACATCCTTACTTATTTTTGAACCCAAAAATTTGTCCCCCACCTCACTCGTGATGATCGGCGTGTTAAATTTTATATCACTCTATGTTGTTTCGATTACTTTAACCCAAATCAATTCTTCAATTAAAAATATTTCATCAATAATTAATATTTCCAATCATCAACAATAATTGAAGATATAACAGTAAATGTAACAACAAAGGAGACAATCAACACATCAACAGGAGATACCAATTTCTTGGTCAATGACCAGGGGAAAATCCACCACAGGGAAAACGTTGTAACTATTCTTCTATTAGATTGTCATAAAATGTTCAACAGAGAGTACAATGAGCCAATAGATAATCATCCAACAAAATTAACCCAACAACATTAAAAAATATGTTCCTAGCATGAATATTGATCATAAACAACTTTTATTGTCTACGGTCAAATGTCAATTTGTAATCTTAGAGCCCAACCACATGGAAGGAAAGTAATGCATGCAACTAAAAGCTTACAACCGCATGGATAAGCCATTGTGCCAGCAGTTATAGCCGAAAATTACCTATGTCAAGGCTGTAGTTGGAAACCAAAACTATAACACGTGTGAGATTTAAATCAAAGGTAAATATCACACACCCACAAGCCTCCTCAACACGTTGGCCAAACGGGGAGGAAAAATCCTAACAAGCCCAACTTGTGGGTATGATGCATGCAAACTTGGGTATACTCTATTAGACCAATATAGGGGGAGATACCTGACTTGTGGGTGACATAAAAGGGAGATATCCTATTTTCCAGATATCCCTCAACCCCAGGATCCCTCCATCTCAATTCCTCACCCTGGGAGCTGAGATAGGGATGAAGATTCAGCTCCATGTTCTCGATCAGTGATGCCCCTTATCAGGAGGGGTCACATCCATCATTCTAAGCTCCTCTCTAAAGGCCAAGAACTTCCCTTTTAGCAAATCCTTGGTGAGAATATATGAAATCTGCTCATTTATCGAAATGTGATGAATTTTAACACCTCCTCTCTACACCATGTCTAGAATGAAATGATATTTGATCTCTACGTGCTTGGACTTGTCATGAAATATAAGATTCTCTACTTGATGAATACCACTCTTATTGTCATAATCATTATCACTATAGTGTCTAAGACCTACTCAAATATCTCTCCAAAGAGCTTCCTCAACCAAACTTCTTTGAAGCTATCCACGATAGTGAAAATGTAGTTTGTCTCAATGGTACTTAGTACTATGGACTTCTACTTCCTACTCATCCAAAATATCATGGCAAATCTAAGGCTAAAACAATATCTAGAAATACTCTTCCCATTGGAAACGTTTTCTACCTAGTAAACATCGGTATATTCATGAAGTCAAACATCTCAGTCCAAGGGTGATCATCCCATGCAAATATCTCAAAATGTGTTTGGAAACAATCCAATATGTATGGACAAGATCGATCATGAATTGAATCAAGGGAATATGAGTGGGGGAAGAGGATGTGGGTGGAGGGCTTTGAGATGTGGATGGGGAACTAGGGGAATTAGGGGTGGAACGGAATAGTACTTTGATTGGAGTGGATATGGGGTTGAGGTAAACTGTCTCTGGACTAAGGTCAGCAGAACTATCTGGTCCTTGCTGCTTCTTAATGAGTTTGGAGATGGTATTAGGATTTTCAAAGAAAGTTGGAGGGTTTGGGTCAGGATTGGCCCTAGTGTACCGAAGGTTCTTTTTAGGAGCTAGCTTCTGAGCTAGTTCTTTTAAGTTTTGGAAAAGATTTGTATTGCAAGGACTGGACAGGAGTTTGAAAGCCTCTCTGTATCTGCAAATAAGTGTAATGGATATCTGAATCAGCTCTTCCTTGAGACTGTAGATGTTGGTACAGGGACAACTTAGAAGGCTTCTTGACTGATATTCAGATTTCGAGTGTGGTTTCAGCAGAGATACTGTAATTTCTCAATCCTAAAGAGTTCCCAACGGGGTCGCCATTTATGTTAACACCCAGGTTGTTCCCTATGACTCCCAAGGGAATACGGCCGGGGTAACCACTAACCAATCTTTGGACTACAGCTTCTAGCCCAGCTGTAATCAGAGAGGGCTCTCTCTGTAAGGTTTGTCACTGTTTTAATGGAGCTTTAGGCTAGTTATGAAGTAAAGGTTTGTTTGTTTTGTGTTTGGTTGGGAGGATGTTTTCTGATAGTTTTGAAGTGTTATCTGCGGGTAAATTAATCCATTGCGCAATGGGGTCTGTGGCTGTTGTTTCCTTGAGATCCTGGTTTAGTGCAGCTGGAATTACAGGGCCTGTATATATTTCATAAAACAAACTGTAAATTGTGAGGGTGAAGTGTGAATCAACTAGTGAAGAGCAGTTAAGAATTCTTCACTGAGCTGGGATGTGAGAAAGGGATCTATTACTTAGGAGCAATACCTGAATTCCTGAAATAATAGATCTCTGTGATGATATCGTGTGAAAGGTAGCAATTAAGAATTACACTTTCATTACCATAACTGAAGAAAACATTGATAATAGCTTAGATTGAGCTCAGGGTAATCTGTGATTAAATCCTGAGACTATTCTTTTTCCTTGCTATTCAGATATTTTAATAAATGGAGAACATGAATGGAATGATATATGAAAGATAACAAACATATAACAGAGAGTAACAAGAAAACTTATTGAGCCATGAAATACGCAGGAATCCTGCAACATTCAGCCATATACACCAGAAAGACATCAAGAGACACAATGCTTTGGGAAATCCCATCATCCTTTGTATTAGTTGTCTGAAGATTTTACAATAGAAGAGTAATCAGAATAAATATCAAGAGATTTCTTACATCTGGAGTCCAACCCCTGCTAACAAATGCGAGGGGAAATATATAGAAGTCTATTACAAAATATCTCAGGCATTGAGTCATCTGAGAGGGAAAATATCTTCTATCACTCGTACAGGGTTTGCAGATGAGAAGTTATTACAATCTTAAATGAGTTATAAAGGCTCTTAACTCCTGTCAGAGTAATTTTGACCTTTGGGGCTCATGGAGTCGGTTGAGCGGCTTTAACATAACTGCTGAATGACGTGTCTGTGCAGCTGTTACTTCCTGTGTCTTCTTGGCCCTGTCACCTGTGACTGTTGATGCTGTTGTTGTGGCCGAGTACCTATGCTGAGTATGAGATTCAAACTGTTTGCTGAAGGAAACATCGCGATTACTGACTTTGGTTCAACAGTAATCGTATCAATTCCTCCCATGTATCTGATGAAGGCAACTGATGTTTCAAAATTGACCCC
>APFE030944822.1:0-14631 GCA_000404065.3 Pinus taeda
TCCCAAAGGTAACCACAAACCACTTGTAGGTTAAGGTCCAGTCCCCCTAACCTTGGAGAGGGAGCTCTCCCTGGATCAAATATCAATCTAAGAAGACTAATAGGATATGGATTTTAGAATATTTATTAAGCTTAAGGGTAGATGATATAGAGTTGAATGAAAATTTTTCAAAGAGAGGTCCACTGAAGTATAGGATTATAGAACATTAGAGAAATACATGAGCCATCATGACAATAGATGCAAGGTAGGAATATATCTCAAGTCAATTGTCAATTGTAGTATAGTGAATAAGGGGGGAAACACATAAATATTCAGCTAAATTTAATAGAGCATAAGGTTGTGAATTCTGCTACACAACCTCTAACCAAATATTCAGAGGAAACATGACAAAGCAATGACGAATTTTGTCATGTATTAAATCCACAATTCTCCTGAGCATATAAAGATGAATTCAAGACAACAGTTTCAGAAATGGATATTAATTAAACACAAGGAAAACACATACTTAAGACCACACACCACAAGAATCTCTGAAACTAATAGCAAATTCTACTCTGACTTTTATTAAAAATATTTATATACATTGTCTCTTCCTCTCAACAATTCTCCATTCTCTATTACATTGTACATTAAGAATTTTCTGTTATTTAGGCCAAGGACCAGTTACATTGCATTTTATCTAGCTAACATATCAAAAGGTGTGTTTGATCATTTTTAATAGAAATAATAAGATTCACCTCAAATATATGAACAACATTTTTATCCTTATCTTCCTGGACTGAACAAAAAAAATCTCACCAAACTTGATTTATAGAATTGTCTGTATTCCTCTGGAAAATCTTGAATTGTATGTTGTGATGCCAAAAATCCTGTTAAAAACCCTCTTGATGCTCTGTTTCATCCCCCTTCTGCTTATTATGGCACTTTCGATCGATTAAAATCATGAGTTGTGACTATAGGTTTAGTCTTTCAGGGGTTAAGCCCTTTAGCTTGGGACAGGGGCCGATTCTTTCTAATATTGCATTATAATGGCTCCCATGTGTAACGCATGGGACAACAACATATATGCGCCAAGGCCTTTTATACTCTCAAAGCATTGCAATCGACGATTTCACAATGACACATTTGGTTGCACCTTTTAAAACTTGTGATCACTAAACGTCGATCACCCTTTGTTTTTGGCCCTTAGTCCCTTTGAAATATTTGTGACCCTAGTTAGGACCCTTATCGGAGCCCCTTTCCTAGTGATTCCAATCGGTGGTTTCATTGAGTGCACACTTTACATTTCACTGATTACGATCAACGATCACCATTTACGTTTGGCCCTTGGTCTTGTGACTCTTCATGTGCCCACATTCAACCCTCTTATCACAACCCCTGTCCTGGAGGATTTCAATTGGAGGTCTCAGCCCGATGCACAACAAGCCTCAACTTTTGATCACTGTTATGTGATTGTTGACGCCATCACTGCCACGTCACCGCCATGTCACTGCCACCTGTCAACTTGTGAGTGGTGACATGTGTCACCCATTTTTAGCCCTCGAAAATGCCAAATCCACCTGCCACATGTCCACCATGTAGAAACCTCATTGCTGACGTCATCCTCCACGTGGCCCTTATCAGATCCAATCACTGACTACCATGCATCCCTTTAGAAGGAGAGAGAAAAGGCCCAACCTGCCCCGTTCTGCGATGAATTTCCTTTATTATTTTGTTTTTTGCCCTCCTGGCACTTTAGAACTAGAAGCCTATCCCTAACACTTTTAGCACGTATCGCACTGCGTCACCTCCAAATTGCAGGATGTGGGATCTCTGATCGCCGATATGAGAGATACAAGACTCATCTATACACCATATACCTTTGAACTAGATGATTTGGAACCTATGATCACCAATTTACGATATCAGTGAATGCTAATTGACATTTTTCTCTGACCCACACTATTTTATCGTTCAGAACATCTGATATGCGAGATTTGGGACCCTCCTTGGGAATTTTCCTTTATTTTGTGTGATTTGAAGTGTAAACTTCAATCTACTCTGACTTTTGACTCTAGGGTCCATTTGGGGAGCTCCACCTACCATCCAAAAGCTAATAGTGAGATCGATGTGATGATTTGACCTCCAACAACATCTGAGCCAAACATTATAGACAAAATTCCCTCACAACTTTGGATTGGGTTTTTACCACAGGACTTCAAGGACTAAATGGCACATTTGACAAGTAAATATTTAGGTTATGCAACCTAGTGATTCATAGGCTAAATTGACCAAAATGAATAATGAGAGACCAATACCACTGATTCCTATTATAGGAATCTAATACCTATCATTGATGAATTGTTAGATCAATTACATGGACAAATTTACTTCACCAAGCTAGATATTCATTCAAGATACCATCAAATTAGAATGAATACTGAACAGAAACAACATTCAAAAATCATGAGGGTCATTATGATTTTTTGGTCATTCATTTTGGCCTTATTAATGAACCTTCCACATTTCAACATTTTATGAATTCCATTTTTAAACACTTTGTTTGAAAAAATTTGTTAGTATTTTATGATGATGTACTAATATACAATAAGTCTTTTAAGGATCATGTTCAACATGTTGACAAGGTGCTGAAATTATTAAAGGAGAAACAATTATATGCAAAAGCTCCAAATGTTTCTTTGGGTATAGGATGTGGAATATTTGGGTTATATTCTACATCATGAGGTTGTTAAGGTAGCCCCTAACAAAATTAAATCCATTAAGGAATGAAAATCCCCATAGCCATAAAGTATCTTCAAGGATTTCTCAGGTTAATAGGGTATTATCGCAAGTTTGTTAAGAATTATGGGAGAATAGTAGCACCTATAACATCATTACTAAATAAATATGCATTTTCTTGGACTCTAGAAGCAACGAAGGCCTTTGAACATATTAAAGAGGAAGTGTGCCAAGCACCCATCTTAGCTACGCCAGACTTCAAAAACCTTTTGTTGTGGAACGTGATGCTTCAGAAAATGGAATTGGTGTTGTTTTAATGCAAGAAGGAAGACCCATTGCTTTTGAAATTCGTCCAATCAAAGGAAGTATTTACACAAAATTGTTTATCAGAAGGAAATTTTCGTAATAATACATGCACTAAAGCAATGGTGACCTTACCTAATGGGAAGACACTTCAAGGTAAAAACATATCATGAAAGCCTTAAATACTTTTTGTAACAAATATTATCTTCAGAAGAGAAACAAAAATGGGTGACAAAGATGTTGGGTTATGACTTTGAAATCATCTACAAAAAGGCAAAGCAAAATTTTGTTGCAGATGCACTCTCAAGAAAGGATGAGGATGTGGAAGCATTTATTTGTGCCATTTCTATTGTCCAACCTAAGTGGATAATTGAGCAAGGAATGAATGGAAGAATGGTGAAGTGGTGTGGTCACTCATTCAAAAGTTGCAGTACGATCCTAGTACATCTGATACATTTAGCTGGAAAAATAATTCATTATGGTACAAAGATCGCTTATATCTTTGTAATAATTCCCAACTCAAACAAAAGACACATTTAGAATTTCACACCTCTCCCTTAGGATGGCACTCGGGATTTAAAAAAAATTTGCATAGGGTCAAGAAGGAATTTTTTTTGGGATGGCCTTAAATATGATATTCAAAAGTTTGGGGAAAATGTTTGGTTTTCCAACATAATAATGTTGAGATGATTAAGACCCCTGGATTATTACAACCCTTAACAATTCCAATTTAGCGCTAGGAGGAGGTCTCAATGCATTTTATCATAGGTTTACCCAAGTCTAAAGGAAAGAGTGTCATCATGGTGGTAGTTGATAGACTAACCAACGATGCACACTTTTGTACATTATCTCATTCTTTTAATGCCAATACATTTTCTACATTTTTGGAAATAATTCAAAAGCTTCATGGATAGCCAAAGATTATAGTAAGTGACAGAAATCTGATTTTCACTGGAAATTTTTGGACGGAATTATTTTCTTGTATTAGTACTCAATTATCTCATAGCTCAACTTATCATCCTCAATTTGATGGGGAAACTAAGATAGTGAACAAATGTTTGGAAGGATATCTTCGTTGCTTTGTATCTGATAAAAAAAACAATGGGTCAAGTGGTTACCTCTAACTGAATGGTGGTATACCACTTCCTTCCATACAATAGAAAAAAACACCCCATTTATGGCACATTATAGATATCATCCACCATCCATCACATCATCTTTAAGAGAAGATTATAAGGTTCAAGCAATGGAAGATCACATCAAGCATCAACAACAAGTTCTCCAACTCTTAAAAGATAACCTCACTATGGCATAGAATAGAACGAAACAACAGGCATATTAGGATCGTAATGAAAGAAGTTTTGATGTAGGTGTCTAGGTATTTTTCGGTTACAAGCATACAAAAAAATGTCTCTCAAGCAAGCTAAGAAGGATAATAAATCATCACCCAAGGACTATAATCCTTACAAGGTGTTGCAAAATATTCGTACTATGGCATACAAATTGGATTTGTACGAATCTTCCTGAGTACACCCAATTTTCCATGTTTTATTCTTAAAGAAGGTTATTGGTGACAAGCTTCCAGTTCAAACAATGTTTCCACAACTTGGCGAAGAAGGAAAAATCATTTTGAGCCTGAAGTAGTCACAGAAACAAGAACTTGATAGATACAAAATCAACCAATTTCAGAGTATCTCATTAAGTGGAAAAACTTACCTGCTGAAGATTAAACAAGGGAGGCGATAATTTTATAAGGAACCATCCATAACTACTCAAGCATTGAGGAAAACACTTTTTTGAAGGATCGGGGCATGTTAGTTCCCTACAATACTAGTGTACTCCCCTTATTGTTATTGTTGTGCCCTTACATTATTATTTTTATGTGGGCTTTGATTATATTGTGACCTATTAGACTCCTATATATACAAAGGAGGTCTTGTCATTTGTATCATCCAAGAATTGTTCATTTATGTAATGTAAAGGAGGTTTCCCCCTCAAAGAGGATAAATTTTAAGTCATTGATCTATCTTTTTGTGAGTTGGTTGCATAATAATGACGTCCATCTCAGTGATTTTACCAGGCATTCAATTTTGACGCCAATATAACCCATAAAGAATAATTATCAAGGTTGCTAGAATTTGAGTAAACACATTAATTTCCTTTCTCTTATTATTTAGTTAGCAATGAAATCTAGTCCACTAGCTAGGGAGATAGAATTCACCAAGAAATATATGCTAATTATGCATATTTTCAAAAAAAAATCTCCTAGTTGGTCGGGTAAACCCCAGCCTTTGGGTCCTTTGGAGTTCTTTAGAAATTATTTGTTACACGTTAAGTCATTCTCCAACAAGTGGAGAGTCATTCAAAATATTTGTCGGGCCTTGCCACATTGTTCTCATATTCAACAATGTTTGTATGTCACTAAATTTTGGTACACCAACTCTCCTGAGTTGGACCCTCAAGAGTTACCCTAACTACCCATTGTTGAGCAAGAGTTTGATGAATTATTGATCTAGGTGGCTCCAGAAAGGGTCGAATTCCAAAGTTACTGATTCTCGGCAACATTGGATTCAAGTTGTAGAGCACGTCATTACAAACCCAACATTGTGAATGACCCCTCAATTGGAGTTTGTATGACCATTTTATGACCATCAGAAGTTTGTAGGTCGTAAGGCATGTGGGACCCACTTAGCTTATATGCTGATGGGCCTTGGACACATGGCACACCAACATTGGCTTCATAGCCATGTAAAAAGATGAAAGAAAAATAATAATATTAAGAGACCTCATATAAAAACAAAATACTAAAATCATTTAAAAAAAAACAAAAACATTAAAAAAGAACCATATATATAAAATATGGTTATTAAATAATCATATAAAATCACAAAAGTTATATATGGTTTAACAATAACAAAAATCAAACAACCATATGATATATATTATAAAGTGGCTATTATAAAACCAATGATTCCATGGGATTTGAACCCACATCCCTTCCTTTTCCAATGCCTATAGTTAACCCACCGGCAAAGATGCCAAGCAAGCATCTTTGTAAAGTCTGTTGGAGAGAATCAATTTAAACATTCATTTCATTGCAATAGAGCATGGAGGAACCATGAGAGAGTTTTGAGGAACCACACATGGAACCATGACCACGTAGTGGAACCATGATTTAAAGAATATTGGAGGAATCTTTTAGATTCCTTGGAGCTGATTTTTGACAGAATTGAAATTATGTCAAGTTTATACTCAGATTGATCAGAATTTTGACAGGAGTTTAACGGTGTAGTCGGTTTTCTCATGTGAGCAGTGTATTTTCTAGAGATAGAATATTGAGGACATAGCCATGAAGTTGGAACCTTGATGTATAAATCCACATGGAATGTGAAAGATTCTGTGGAGGCCCGAAAATGATAGTTTTAGAACCACACCAACTTTATAATCAATTTTCTCATTTTTCCATAGAGAATGTGATGGTGTGATAAGTTTCTTCATCTGAGTAGCTGAATTTCAGTCAACTTGCAGAATAGAGTCTTTGAGGAATCTTTGAGATTCCTAGGGAGCCCAAATTTGTCCATGTGAGAAGGGGGTCAAGTTTATTGTTAGATTTCATGATTTTTCTCTAGGAATTAAACCATGCTATCCATTTCTTTATTCAAGTTGTGACTTTTCATGTCATCTCTGGAAGTGGAGGTATAATATGCATTGGTGCCATATCTTCTTTTGATTTTTCTTAGGATGATGATTTGATGTTGATTTCCTTATTTCCATTTTTTTGGAGGATACTTTTATGTCACTTCATGTGAGAGTTTGACATTTTGTCGTGCTAAAAGAGATATTATATGAGTGAGACTTCTTACAGAAAAATATCCCCTGGGAGAGAGACATGCCACTCTAGTTAAGGGGGATCATCCATGTATTAACAAATATTACACCATGTACTCATCATATTCTTTCTGCGACTAATGATGTGGCCTCCCCAGTCTTGACCCTAGGCTCAAAGATGTACCCTGCACAAGGTGAACTCCATTATCATATCATGTGTTTATGGTTGTTCATGATTATTGCTTCCTATTTCATGTTGATGGTTTTTTGAAGTTGTTTAAAATATGCATTTCTTATGATTTCACAAGGAAATGTAAGTGTCAGTAAAAGGTCATGTATGATGGGGCTTTTTGTTTTAAGGCACTCACAAAAATTTCCCTAACCGACATTTGAATATAAATTTCCCTATTCCACTCGGAGTCTTAGAAGCAACCAAGGATATTATTACTCCACTCTACGATACAGAAAAGGAAGAAGAGTCAAAAGTTTCACTGTATCTACAACCCTTTAAGGTTGACCTTTCAGTCCTAGTGGACGGATCTTCATAGAAGTCCATCTAGAAGGAGTCTTAGAGTCTAGTAGACATGAAGATTTCCCTTTAGGGAATTTGATGGAAAGTGTTATCTGAAATTTGTCTTGAGAACCTTGAGAACCTTGAGAACCAACAATAGTTTGATGAAGTTGTTCGATAGGTTGTTGAGTCTAACAAAGAAGAAGGAAAATTAGCCAAACCAACTCGCAAAAAAAAAGAATGTGTAATCTGTCAATTCACATATACAACAAGTGGTAGGAATTGTTAAGGATACCCTTAAGGAGAACATTCAACAAAAATTCAAGAAATCTATGAAGCTTTATCGAGTCGAAGCTTTGTGCAAAATGGATCTATTGCCATTCACCAAAATGACAGTTCTTCTGGCCAGTGTCAAAACTAGTCAGAGTAGGCTATAGGCTCAAATGTTAAGGCTAAAGTGACTAAGATTGATTTGACTAAGGATGCCTCACCTAATTCCTTGAAAAGTATTGAAGAAGAGAAACACCAGTTGGATGAATATATGTTGAACTAGAATAATTCCCAGGACAATTCATCAGAACACACTCAGTCAAATGACACAATCGGAACTCATAATGCACAAACTCAACAACAAATCATTGAACTAACAATCCAACAACAAACAATACCGACTAATCCATTGTTGACCAATCCATCAACAAATCCATCCACCAATCCATAAAGTACATAGTCTTCTTCGACCGACACGATGTCTTCTGATCTGACATCAACAAGCACACAGGGTGCTTGAATCAAGAAAGAACTTGTTGATATTTGCAATAAGTGTTCCAACCTGAAGCTTGGTAGTGAGAAGAATATATTGGAAGTTTCAGAGAAAATTTTAAAATAAACCAAGTCAAGACTGATAAAGAGGAATAAAGATAGCACCAAACTTAAAAGAAAAACAATAACGAGAAAGGGAGTTTGGCTGGAATGCAAGAGCCAGGTAGTAGAATATGTTGATATCAACATTCTAGTCAAAATGGATGATCATCTCATCCTGTTTCTATAATTGTGTATCAACTGATTGATAAGAATAAGAGTCTTACTACACATGTAACATAATTCAAACTAGACAAATGGTGTAAGAAATGTGAGATTCGCAAAAAATCTTTAGACATCTCATCAAGAATTCCTAGCCTCTTAGCAATCATTAGAGTAGACATTTGACAAAGGATCTTCTTTAAATACTATAGTCAATAATTGGCATACCTGCCTGGAATCGACTCATAGTCACATCAGAATGTAGGTAACATTCATCGGTGTTTTGGTTGCAAGGTAGAGTACTGATGAAAAATTGAAGCAAGCATTGGACAAGATGATAGATCAAGAAAGGGAGCCCCAATTCCAACTCATTCAACAAGAATGTTAATGGGTTAGGGAAGGAATCAATCACATATTGAAGCATCCAATGCTTCTAACTTCCTATAGAGCATACTTTTGTTTCACTCATAATCTCCCCTTCTTTGGGACGAAGAAGGCTTTGAGGGTGGGGGATGTGTTGGAGGGGCTAGTCGAGTTAGTTAACTAGCCTTGTCAAGTTAGGTAAACATACAATGTAAAGATGACTATTAATAGTAGGATTAGTTAAGAGTCTGGTGCGGCATTTAGATTGTTGTCATTGTCCCGACATGTTATAAATATTTTTTTATGTATTGATGTATCACTTCAACTTGGCTTTTAAGAGACATAATATAAAGTGTGATTTTGCTAGTTTTCCACTACTTGTATCTCTTCTCTGTCTATCTATGATATGTTGTGCTATGTGAATTCTTTATGTCTATGCTACTCATAACCATGTGCACTTTTACCTAGATTATAGGAAGAGGCTAAAGGGTTTTAGCAAGAAAATAAAGGCTCTATGATACAATCCCTTTCAGTTATTGTAGAAGGTTGTAGATAATTCCTATAAACTCACTCTAACCCCATATATGTGAATTTACTTAGTGGTTAATGTAGAAAATCTAAAACTATATGAGCCTTCTGTGTTAGATTAAGAAGATGAATAAGTGTTACTCTATTTTGAAGATTTTGCACTAAATTTTCATGCATAGTAAAGGGAGAATACAACTTTTTATAAGGGGCCTATAATTAAAATATGAGTGGCATGATATTTGGTGGATTAGGTTGAAAGGATAGATTCTAAGAAATTCTAAATGGTACAATCAAGACAAAGTGTAGGAAAATTTCCTCACCTCATTTAGTAGAAGGTTTTGGAGCCAAAAGCCTCCCAAAATGCGCAAGTATGACACATATTGGGTCATTATATTATTTGTCTATATTGATGCTTCTAGAGTGGAAAAATGGGAGGAATCAACTCATATGACCATTTTTACCTAGGGGTTATAATTTCCAAATTGGGGTCTAAAACCTTATGGAAGTAGCTTGAGAAATCAAATGGAATTTCTTAGGGTTAATTTTTTTTACTTAAGTGTGTAACCCCCTAACACTATTCTACACATGGATATCTTTCTAATGGTGGAAGAGTAACCTCAATTGGAGTATATATGAAAACGTTATGCCACTTAGAAGTTAAGCTTCATGTTTTTACCACCATGATTCAAGAGGATGCTATGCTAGCCCCTATTATTCATGGAAAAATAGCTATCCACATGATCATGATGAAGAAGACTCTAGAAGAGTCAATATTATAACTATATTTAAAAGATAAATATGACAAGATTAACCACTATTAGGCTATTAAGATGTGTTATAAGTGGGCCATTAGGAGGAAAAGGGATTCCATTCGATTCGAGTGAATTTTGTTCCATGGATAAGTAAAGTAGAAGAAAGATGATAAAGAGAGACCAAACCAAGAGAATTTGTATACTATGGCAACCCACATTCCACAAGTCACATTTATTTGTACTTGCATCCAATTCCATTCAGAGAAAGAGAGAGTTGAGGAGCCTCACCTTCTAGCTAGGTATTCTCCCAAAAAGGTTCCCTAGGTCATACCTTATGTTACTATGGTTGTGAGTGATTTTATTATTTTATGTTCTCTATTTTCCACCTTCTCTATATTACCTGTATAAAAATAGTAACTCAATAAATCTAGAAGTCTAAGGAAAATAATCACGGCAATATAGATTTTGTATTTTCAATATAAATTTATCAAATATGTTGTAACAAACTATCCAGTGGAATATCGATGATAGTTTATGATCAATACCACTTATGAGGCATCAAATAGAGAAATTCGTAATGGAAGACACAAATATTACTTAGATTTATTATAGAAATAAATATAACATTAAGCACAATGGAAAATATAAACCATAATATTATATATTTATTTACAGAAAAGTTATTTTCACTTGTCTCTTTGAGAGAGAAACTCCAATAATGTAGACTCAAATGAAAAATCACTTTTTGGACACCCTTTTTACAATGCTTCTAAATATTTAGATAGTGCTTTCTATATTTTAAAATATTATAAGAAATAAACTTTTAAATAAACCTTCCTACAATAATTGTGTTCACACTATGATAAGACCCTGAGCCTTATTTACTAGTAATTCGCTGTTGCATAATAATACATAATAATCTAATAACAATGCATAATCATCTATATTCTTATTGGGTTAGTGAATTTATGACCTTAGCAAATACAACCTTCCACTAGTTGTTTTTTTTTGTTCTATCTAATAAACAACATACTTTGTGTTTTCCAAGAGCATAACATTTCTTTCCTAACCATTACATAGTTTTTACCACGATTAAAAGAAAAATATATTTCTCACTTCTTTATAAGTCTCTACTTCATGCAATAGAAAAATTGTTTTCTTTATTTGTGATTCCAAATCAAAGACAAACTCACATTTACTTCAACACACAGGTTGTTCACTTTATTCAAATTCTTATTTCGCTATTTGATCTTTAGCTGGTGTACGCTTAGCCTGGCATGGATTGCCGAATGATAAATTTGCTGAATGACTCAATATATTATTAGTTATTCTCTACTCACAACTATGTTGAACTACTATGATACCATGTTTAGTTTCAAGATTAAACATGCACTTTAAAAATACATAAATCATAAGAAAATTATAAATTTCAATATCAATAAGTACATATAGGTTACCATATCCAGTGAAATACTAATATAACTAATCTTACATTACATAGTATATAAACATTAAAACAGTGAATTCATTTAAACTAAACATTAAATTATTAATTGCATTAATTGATTAACATATTAATATTGAAGCACACATTATGCTTTTCATATATATAAAATTTAAGTAGAGTTATATACATTTTCCAATTAGGTTTACTATAACTAATATTTTTAATATTAATTGATATACTTTAATACAAATGCATATTATTAACCAATCATACAATACAACTATGAACATTAAACTTATTAATTATATTGAGAAATCAATTAATAACCATTTATTAAATAAATATTATTAACAAATTATTAGGATAGATTGTGAACATTAATTTTATTAATCTTATTAATTATCGAGTTGTCTTTAGTGTGACTTTTTGAAAGTTTTTCTGGTGAATTTTTCTAGTCTAACTTCTCTAAAATCTGACAAGAAGAATAGAAGTGTCGTAGGGGTTTTTCACAGTGTTGAATCCATATACACTCAGAAAACTAGTTTAAATAACACAAATGAAGATTTCACCACAAATTTTTAAGCCGAATTCTGGCACGAGAAATTCTAGCACCAAAAACTCCAAAAAATCGCACTAAAAAAAATCCATTAATTACATTGAGAAATCCATCCATAATCATTAATATGCATTGCAAAATCATTTATAATTAAAATATAATATATGTCTTGCAATCTCACAATCCTCTTTTTATGATAGTCACACACTCCAACTTTAACTATCACCGAAATAAATTTAGAATAATGATACCTGTGGTTGAAATTAAATAAAAAATAACCAAAGAAATAAAATATTAAACACAAAAATACATATTATTAATAGGCCAATACCCTTGCATATATTACTATATTTAAGATGCCAACTATTAAAGTTATTGACACACAATACTGTTCAAAAGAGATATTCAATGTAAAACAAATAAATAGATAAAATTAAAGAGGTCATTCAATTTGGGAAAAAAAATTTACTATTTCATTTTATTAATTGTTTTAGTGTAAATTTATATATTGATATAATAAAACTATTTTAATAATTAGATTTATTTGAATAGTTGAAAGGAGAAATATTATCTATCCTATTCAAGTTCAATTCTTATAAATGACATTAATAAATTTTTAATGAATATATTATTGACAAAACTCAAAACTTATATAGAATCAATTTGAAAAAAAATATTTTGAATTACATTAAATATCATTTTACTATTTATATTGAGTAAATAATAAAAAAGTTGTTAATTATATATTGTTTAGGTGCTCGAAAATAAAAATATTATTTTATTTAGCTAGATTTATTGTCCATAAATAATGTGTTTATATTTTAATAAGTATATTGTTAACAAAAATATCACATAAAAAAATCAATTTACATTAATTATCATTTTCCAAGTTCAATTCTTATAAATGAGATAACGAGTTTTTAATGAGCATATTCAATTCTTATAAATGAGATCCTGAGTTTTTAATGAGTATTATTGATAAAACTTAGAATCAATTTGAGGGAGAATATCTTGAGCTATATTAATATTATTTTATTATTTTTCTATTTCTGAGTAACTAAGAAAAATGTTGTTAATTAGATATGGTTTAAATGGTTGAAAATAAGGGTATTGTTTTATTTAGTTAGATTTAATATTCATAAATAATTTCATCTATTAAATCTTAAATAGATAGTGATCGATATTTTATTAAAAATTTTTTAATAATAAAATCACAAATAAATATATTAAAACATAATAAAAATATAATACTTGCTAAACTTACCAAATATATATATATATATATAACCACTTAATACAAAGAAAAAAATCTTATCTCCCTGCTAAAATATCACACATAAAATAAAATGCTAATTCCAATCAAAGGTGTACGGAATGATTGCATTTAATAAATTGATTTATGAAGGTCGTTATCCTGGTTGCATTGAACCTTCACTACAGACTTCATTCATTCCAATACCAACTTTTTGGGTCCCATCCCATCATTCACAATTGTCTTGGAAGCGTATGTGTTTCATTCCCAACCCCATATATATCTAAAACCTATATATTAAATAATTGACCTAGACCGAATACCATCATTATTTTGTGCCCCTTTTCTGAAAAGGTTGTGGCGTAAGTCTACTTAACACCTCGCACCTACCATCATTTGGCTCTCCCTCTAAATTTGGAATGGTGCTTTTGTTGATAAAATTCAATAATAGAACACTTCCCACCTACCATCATTCGGCTACTCTAACTTTGGAGTGTTGCTTCGGTTAATAAGATAGAAAAGTGTGGTTTAATTATTATGTGTTTTTATTTTATTTGTAATGATTATTTTAGTTTATTTGGTTTAAAGTTAGATAGAAAAATTTAGTTTAATTATTATGGGTTTTTATTTTATTTGTAAGGATTATTTTAGTTAATTTCATTTAGAATTTGATAGATATTTTTTTTAAATTTAAATTGTGTAATTTGTATAATTTAAGTGCATTACAAGTTTTTAGTTTTTCAAATTATTGAAATTATTTATGTATTTAAAAATATATTTTAAACAAAATTAGAATTCACAATCTTCTTCAAATTTTTGAAATTCAGATAAAAAAGACAAAACCATACAATAATTAAACTACACCAAATAAAAATACAACATGGAAAAACAAAATGTGACTTTTAAGATGATTTGGAAAATGGTTAGCTTTTCCTTAAACAATAGTGTGTACAAACTCACAAATTATCTTAATTTAAGTTAAAAGTTTGTGGCAGTACTTAGAGAGTTATTAGTTGGAATTAAAAAATAAAGTATATATACCTCTATACATTAAAAAATGATCACAACTCTTAGAAACATAAGAAATTCATTGACATGTATAAATAAGGGCTCCTATAAATATTTATTATTTCTTTATATTAAAACTGAATTATTATGAATTCAAATTGGTTAAAATAAATTTCCTCCCATTTTTATAACCTTTTTTAAGTGTTTTTTTTTTTTTTTAACTAAAATTATATATTTACTTCTTCAAATTAAAGAAATGAGTATTTCATTTTTATCCTATAAATAATCTTCAATTCTGTTTTCTTTTTCTTAATTTTGTTGTGATACATTATAATTCAAATT
>APFE030944824.1:0-14125 GCA_000404065.3 Pinus taeda
TTCAAAGAGTTTCTCAAAAACAAGCAATGCGATATTTACTTTTAAATAAATAGAAGTATTAAACAAAAGGAATGATTTCTAGGAAATTAGTTATAATTGCATTCTGAAACTACACTACAATCTTAGTGAACCCCTCTTGAAGTTTACCATAGAGAACCTTTTTGAGCTTGCATACGAGTTTTGCATAATTTCCAAGAATGAATCCTTCTGGTTGTTCAATATAAACTTGCTCTTCCAAATATCCATTAAGAAAGGTAGATTTTACATCCATTTGATATACTTTGAATTTTAGAAAACTAGAAATGGTAAGAAACATCCTTATCACTTCAAGTCTAGCAACAAGTGCAAAAGT
Source organism: Pinus taeda (assembly GCA_000404065.3). Taxonomy (NCBI): domain Eukaryota; kingdom Viridiplantae; phylum Streptophyta; class Pinopsida; order Pinales; family Pinaceae; genus Pinus; species Pinus taeda. The sequence goes on from APFE030944824.1 coordinate 353, forward strand.
TTCTTCAAAGTCTATACCTTCTTGTTGAGCATACACTTTACAAACAAGTCTTGCCTTGCTTCTAATAACTTCTCCATTTTCATTCAGCTTATTCTTAAATATCCATTTTGTTCCTATAACATTTTTATCATGAGGTCTAGGAACTAACTCCCAAGTATCATTCTTTTCAATTTGGTCATGTTCTTCATGCATGGCCTTGACCCAACATTCATCTTTGCAGGCTTCATTTACATTCTGAGGTTTTGTGGAGGATAGTAATACTAGATAACTTGAGGTTCCTATAAGAGTTCTTCTTGTTTGTACTCCAAACCCTTTTTCTCCTAGAATTTGAGATTATGGATGATTCTTCTGAACATACCTGGATGGAGTCTTTTCCCTATCTGTTGCATCTTCTTCTGGTGCTTCATTGGTTTATTCTTCTATATCATTTTGATTTGATGCGGGAAAGCATTCCCCATCTTCCTCATTGTCATATTCCTCTATTGATTTCATTTGTTCCGGATTTCTGCATGCTTCATCAATTACAACATCAATGCTTTCAACAATTTTTTGAAGTCTTTTATTATAACATTTGTATACTTTACTTCTGGATGAATAACCAAGCAAAATGCCTTCATTTTCCCTGGGTTCAAACTTACCAAGTTTTTCATCAGTCCTTTTGACGAAACATTTGCTTCCAAGAACTCTAAAGTGTTTTACAGTAGGAGGCTTACCACACCAAATTTCATATGGAGTTTGATTGCTATTTACCCGAACATTCGCTTTGTTGAGAATAGTCACGACAGCAAATGCAACTTCAAGCATAGCTCGAGCCATATGTTGAACTGTTCTATTCATTCTTTCCACCACACCATTTTGTTGAGGAGTTCTTGTGATGGAGAATTCCCTTTTTATTCCATGGTGTTCACAGAAATCAAAGAATTCATATAATATGAATTCCCCCCCTCGATCAAATCTGAGAAATTTCCTTTTTCGATCTAATTGATTTTCAACTAAAGCTTTGAAGGCTTTAAACTTTTCAAATGCTTCATCTTTATGCTTTAGTAGACCTATCCAACACATCTTGGAAAAATCGTCAATAAATAAAATAAAGTGTTCTTCTCCACGAGGTGACTTTTTCCTTGTTGGCCCACATAAACCAATATGGATGAGATCAAGAGGCTTACTTGTTGATACTTCCTTTTCACTGAAGTGAACTCTAGTTTTCTTACCAATTTGACATGGTTTGCATATGTTATTTTCTAGGATGTTGATATCTGGAAGATCACGAACTGCCTTGAGCTTGCATGCTTTTCTTATTTGAGAAAATCTTAGATGTCACAATCTTCTATGCCATATCCATTTTTCATCTGTTTTTCTTAGATAGCATTGTTGTTGTCCTCCTTTAAGTATGTATAATTTGTTTGGAGTTCTTTTACCTTTGATCATGGTCTTTCCTGTATCAAGTTCACGAACCACACATTTTTTTGATCGAAACACAACTTCATTTCCTTGATCACACATTTGACTGACACTCAACAGGTTATGCTTTAAACCATCTACATACATGACATTTCCAATTTTAACCTTTTATTTCAAGAAAACAAAACCTTTACCTTTAATGACAGCTGAAGTGTCATTTCCAAATGGGACATTCTTTTCCTTTTCTAAAGCATTATATGAATGAAGTTTCCCTTAATCACCTGTCATGTGTTTGAAGCATCTGCTGTCAATGTACCACTAATTTTATTGTCCTTCTGCATACAGAGCTATGCCGCATCTTTCTGATTGAGATTCCTTCTTACTCCATACCTTGGGATTTAATGATGTTTGCTCCTTTTGAAGTGTTGGCTGAAATTTTCCCCTGCATTCAAATTCTTTGTGACCAAAGTTGTTACAAATTGAACATTCTATTTCATTTTCAAGAGGGGAAAAGTTATTATAGGAACTTTTCTTGATTCCTGTTACACTCCTTTGATTTCATGCTTCTCTAGTCATGATGGTTTTGTAAGCAACACATTGATTAGCCTTATGCCCAAAGTTATGACGTGAAAAACATTGCCCATTAAAGAATTTTTTGTGATCATAGAAACTTTTGGCATTCTTTACCTGTTGGTTGAAGCTTCTACTAATATTCATCCTTGGAGTAAATTGAGTATGATTTACCTGATGAATAATTTAAGCCTTTTCTGATGATTGACATATTGTTCACTGATATTTGTTGTATCAAGACAGCTTCTGGTGGAGGCTGACATCGTCTGTGATTGAGATGATTCTTCAATATATCCAAGACCTGACTTTATCAGAGGAGAACGCTGAACTTTGATGATTTCGTTTAAATTTTTAGATCCTTTAGCAAATCTAAGATTAAGAGATTTTGCCTTCTCAAGTTCTTTTCTTAGGCCCACAATTTCACATTCCAGATTTTCATTATGTTTTTCTCGTTTAGTGAGGTGGTGTGTCAATGTATCTATGATCATATTCTTTTCTTCTAAGAAGATTTTGAGTTTTGTGCTTTCTTCAAGTCTTCCTCTTCTAAGGAATCCAAAAAAACATCATTATCATAAGCCATGAGTAGTCTATAATCTTGTTCAGTTTCATCTTCATCACTATCAGATAAACCATCACTATCTTCATGCGTATAGTAACTCCTTCTATTGACAACCTATTTTCTATTACCTTTTGCATATTCCTTTCCCTTATCTTTATGAGGACATTTGGCAACAAAATGGCCAACTCTACCACAAGAAAGGCATTTGAAGGGTAACTTACCTTTGAATCTTTTGGAACCCCGTTGAAGCTTCTTGACAAAATTTAAATCATCTTCTTCTTCAGAAATGTATCCTAGTTTATCGCTCTCTTCCTTTTCTTTTCCCTTTGTTGAAGCTTTAAAAGCGACTTCTCTCATATATATTGGACCTCCTTTCCTCATTTCAAAGGCAGTTAAGATTCCATGGAGTTGAGTCACAGTAAAAGTTTGAAGATCCTATTTTTCTTCTATGACAGACACTTTTGACTCAAATTTATAAGACAAAGATATCAAAATTTTCTAAACTACGGTAGCTTCCTTTATCTCTTCACCCAGACTCTTCATAGAGTTAACAATATCATCTATATATAAAAAGTAACTAGCAACACTCTCATCACTATGCATCTTAAGAGTTTCATACTGAATTCTAAGAGTTTGAAGCTTAGCATGTTTTTCCTGAGAGTCTCCTTCTAGCTCTAAATTATTTTGTCTCATATATCTTTGGTTGTCTTGAGCTGCATGACTTTGACAAATTTTTATTCTAACAGACTTCCCAATAATGTATTGACATCTTTGGCATTGGTTTCGTATAAATTCTTACCTAGCAGAGTCTGTAGGTATTTCTGTTGGAAATTGATATCCTCCTTCCACAATTTCCCAAACATCGGCTCCAAGCGATTGAAGATAGGCTCTGGTTCTTATTTTCCAATATACCAAGTTTCTCCCATTGAATATTGGTGTTCTGATAGATCCCATGCCTTTGTGATTATTCATCTTGAAATATCTTCCTTCAAACGATCAATCATCTTCTGAAGGACCTGCTCTTATACAAATTGTTGGAAATAACATTGAGACAGGGGGTGAATCAATATTATCAGTTCAATAATTTCTCATTTCCCAAACATATTTATATACGCTACTTCTATGAATTGAACTAGCGTGTACATGCTACTATTATTAAAGAAACCATCATATACCTAGAGAACTTATGATTTCATCAGTTTATCATGTGTTGATCTTTAATCAGTGCATCAATAACTTGTTAAACAGTGCAGTAAAACCATAATAAACAATCAACACCAATATTTAATATGGAAACCCAATAGGGAAAAAACCAACCTGTTGTTGTCATCTTTGTCTTCTTTTAATAATAAGAAAATATGTTTACAATCTTGTACTTATGTAGACTCATACCAGTACATAGGCACCCACCTTCAGAAGGCGACAATCTTCTCTCATTTTCCAGCTTCTACTGGAAGGGAGCTGCAATCCCCTAGCTCTTGTACTAGCCAATGTATTTACTAGAATGTAGGGGCCGACCTATAGAAGGCTACGGCCTTATCTCTTCTTCCAGAGACCATGTTTCATAAATATTCAGACTAGATGCTCCTGGCACACAACAATACACATGAAGGCCTCGTTTCATCAAATTTTCATACTGGACCCATCAAAACTTTCAAAATTGCATCAACCAAATAATCAGTTAATATGAAAAATTAGATCATTTTCACCAGAACACTGTGTTGAACCCAGAAACTTGCATCATCATTCAGAACCAGCTGCAACCTCAAAAATCATGCATTGCAATGTATATGTTGCTTTACTGAACCCAAAATGTGTGTATACTCTACTTCCTTTAATCAAACCTATGTATACCTTCAAAAATACTGAAACATAATACTTTTGAATCAAGTTTGTATCAACCAACAATATACTGACCATCTACTATCAATTTACAGAGCTTTACACGGGCAATAGCAGAGATTACCCTTCTCACTTATACAACCAATCAATCAGATACCAAACTCCTTATGTATTCAGTTTTACATTCATATCTAAGAAGACTTCATTGACAAACAATAGTAAAACAATAGAACTAATCAGATAGATCAGTCAGATATGAAGAATAGGCTTTTCTTTTGTATAGGCTACTTGGAAGAGTAGAACCTGCGTGTACACACGCTTTTACCGAGACGAACCAACGTGTAGATTTGAAAATACTTACTTATAACTTCACTGCTATTCCAGACTTTAGACAAACCCAGATCATGATATTTAAAGAATAAAACAAGTATAGATAATTAGATCTAGCCCAACCAATATCATATCATTCAATGATAATTCATTTCAGGTCTCATGATCCTGATCGAACATTGAATTCAAGGTGCACAAAATATTTCAGATCAAATCACAAACAAATCCCCTACAACATAAAATATACTTCAGATAGAAGTATTCCATAGAAACCCTTTCACTTGCACACTGTGGCCTTATGATCTTCTCCTTCATGTATAGTTTTAGGCTTTTCTCAATACCTTTGACCAAAACCACTTAGGACCTATGGTATTCTTGGATGGTTTCAAATAGTCGATACTCCACTCAATATTATGGGCTAATACCATGGTATTGACCCCTGGTATTGTCTCCTCTTGAATTTCCTTGATTTTCCAACATATATGTGCTTTTCTTCTTGTGAAAGTGTGTGTATATGTATACGCTCTTTTTGTTTTGTGAACCAGTGTGTATACGTTGTTTTGACTAATTGGACATGTGTATACATATTAAAGTTATTTAGACCATCATTTACCTCCAAATTCTTCATTTTGATTAGTAGACTTTAGTTCCATCTTCTTGTTCTTCTATACCAATTCCTTTTTACCTCTGAATAGACCTATTACACTGTGAGTGAGTTGCCATCAAGGACAACACTAGTATCATAATGGAAACAACATTCTCTTGGGAGGATCCATATCTTTCAATGATGATATGTTGAAATATTGGAAATCGATTTAGACTAGATGATTAAAGATATCCATTAGAATATGTAACTTAGAAAGCTAAAGGTAAATTGGGGCACAATGCAAAATGGAAATGTTGTCTAAACCTGAGAGATGCTCTATTGCGTAAGGAAAAAATTATGCTATCAAATAAGATTGCACCATGATACAAATCATTGTATTCACACTATAAATATTCTCTCGCAACACAACTTGGTAATGCACCCTTGCGAGGATGGATCATGACACAACTATGTATAGGATGTGATGCATCACATAAATTCATCGTATTCTATGCAAAGGGATTGCGTCATAGTGTAATGCTAAAACATTGACTTCTCAACAGATATGCGACGGAATAAAGTATGCATGCTTGGTGATGAGGATAGGGTGAAGGTTGCGAAAAGAGGAGGGGAACACTTCATATATCAAATTTTTGTGTGTAATGAATGAAAATTCTAAGGGTTATGAAAAGTAGTAATGCGGCAATGTCATGTGAAAACATGGCATGATGGCAAAAGGGAATGAAAAAATGACTATGTCAAAGAAATAAGGGTTCCACCATATATATATATAAGTCAGAAGGCACAGGGTTGGATAAATGAATGGGCGTGCCAAAAATTTAGCATACATTCTACTAACAAAAATGGACAGTAGAAGAGGATACAAAAATCTGACCTAAAACATGGTGTGGCAAAGAATGTGTTACATCTCTAGGAAGCACGGTGCAAACTTGGTGACAAAGATGTGTTACCAATTGGCACAATGCAAGTATCCAAGGAAGACTTGAAACAATACATCATGGTGAAAATGAAATATAATGGGGCATGTATTGCAATTATGTGATGGGAAGTTAATTAGTTGTGTTCAACAACCTTTACGCCCAAGGATGTGGTAGTATTCTGTGTCGATTGAGAAATTTTGACAAGAAACACATCAAAAAGAGATTTATGATATAACTTAGAAATTTGGATCATGGTTTCATTGGTATGATACTACTAATTTGTGATATGCCCTTAATCAAATTTTATGAATTTTCTAAGTTATAACTAATGAGCCTCAGTATTGCAACACGAATGTTGCAAGTCCCTAGGATACCAACTTTAATTATCAACCCCGGGTGCATATAAACTTAAGAGGTATTAACACTATATGTGCAACTTACAATGTGTCCTTCATTTTTTTTCATGATGTATTGGAGTACATGTAATGCAATCAAATCCTAACTAGGTTCAAAAATAGAAATGCTCGAAATTGAAACCTTAACCTATTGCAAGAAAGAAAATGCAACCAAGGAAAAACTATTCTAATTGCTTAAAGTAAATATAATTAACTAAATGTAAATCATTACATTTCAAAGAGTCTATATCCATTGATAGAGTTCATTGGATGTGGCAATCAAGAAAATCATTATTGTATTATCCAATTCATAAATTTGTCCATTAACCCAATTCACTGAGATGTTTTGCATGGGTAAAAAGGCAAGTCCTAAGTGGTGTTTATTCCTCATAAACCATTTATTTGGAGCATATGAGTCATGAATCAACCCTAAAGGAAAAAAACCAACCTTTTTGAGAAAATCTGGGCAAGTATATACATGCTGGAAATGTGTAACAGGAATTTGCTACAAGAAACAAGTTTGCTATAGGATGATATAATTCGTTTAATGACCAAGAAAATCAAATCCAAATTGGATGGGACAAAAAAATTTATTGAATAGGATGTTTGGGTCTCCATTCCAAGTGGAATCACTCAAAATACCTCTATTAACACGTTCTAAAAAACAACAGAAAAATACTAGTCTAAAATCTAGAAATTCGAGAACTAGTGAGCTAGTTAATCTATCAAATGCCTAACCTAATCAAGTGCGAATAAAATGGAGTGAATTTTTTTATTAACTGGAATTTATTTTTTTATGTAAAGCAAGTGGAATAACCTTGATTCAAGCTCATTAGAATGTTCTAAACTATAGCAGAAATTTACTACTATTTGCCACAAGGAACTTCCAGAAATTTTGATTTGGGAATAAGCAAACTAATCCAAGTAGCTAAATGACTACTATGACCTTCCAATTTTTTTCAAAGTATGAAATCATGCTTTTGATCCAGAAAAACAACTTACTTCAACCATTTAACCCAATCCTACAACAAGAAATCATCAAAACTAAATGCAAAAATAGAAAAAGACCATAACAAGAGATGCATGTGAATAAGAAGTGAAAGGAAGAAAAGTAAATGATATAAAAGGGCTTTGAGGCTCCTGGGATGCCCAAGCCCAAGGAAAATCAGAGTCCTATGAAGGAGACCAATATTTAGAAGTTTAACATGGCACCATCCTTCATTATTTCCATTAATATAATTACATCCCTGCAAGAAATGAAAGTGGAGCTGCAAAAATACGAGTTCTTTCCACAAGAAGACTAATAAAAATCAACCCCTATAGGAAAATTAGACTTGGTACTAATAAAAAATGATTAGGAAGCATTCTCCATGAAAGGAGGAAGATTTTCCCTCTAAAATCCCTCAAATAGTGGATCTGGTTCCCAAAAGTAGGAATCTGCATTAAATGATAGGGAACACATTCCTAGATTTTCTCAATCATTGGAGCTCCAGAATCTGTGCAATAATTTCATAATATCTTGTTGATTTATTATCCAATATTGATCCCCCTGTAGTAGGAAGAATTTTCCCTAAATTAGCTCCTCCTCCAAATCTCCATAATATGCCCAATATTCTCACAATATTCTACAAAAATAAATAATATTAGGCACAAATATGCAACTATCCATAAACCTTCCTAATGAACATATTAAAGCTAAAAAACATTATTAAGTGTAGAAGTAGAGGTTCAATATAGCCTTCATGTACCTAAGAAAGGTTAGATGGGCTTTAATTTATGTCTAATTTGGAGGCTCATCATGCCCCCTACTGAAACTGTTGCTCATCCTTTCAGCAACCTATTCATCCTGCTTGCCTTGTTGTTCTTTATGTATGTTGACATGTTTCATGCTTTGTTTTCTGGTCTATTTGATACTCTTTATGTTTCTCTTCTTGCTACTACATTTTTCTATATCAGTTTCCCAAGGAAGCCCTACTGTAGGTTGAGGCTGCTTCTTTCCCTTGGGTGGTTCTTCAATTGTAATGAGTTGCACACAACCTGAATCTTGTAGAAACTAAATTTTGCATGCCAAGAGGTGATGGGTCCACCTTTTATTTCTTTCCTTTTTCTTTTTTCTTTTTTCTTTTTTTTTTTTTTCTTTCGTTCCTTCTTTTTTTCATTTTTTTCCATTATTGTTTTCTCTTTTTTCAGCTTTTCTCTATTTTCTTTATTGCATGCAAAATAAAATCAAAGTGCTTTGAGTTAATTGGGTTGGCCCTCACCTACCCCTTCACACTCTTTGTCTTAAATAGCAACTAAATTATTACATACAACTTTCTCAGGTCCTTTTTACTTTTGTCTTGTCCTCTCCCCCATGTGTGGGTGTCTTGATGGAAAAATGAAGTTAATTGCTAGATAAGGCCAAGGTTGATCAGCTACTAATCTTGGCTATAAAAACCTTTTCCTTCATACACTTGCAATGTTTTCAAGCGAAAATAATCTCGTAAGAAAGGTTTAAAAGATTGCATACCTGAGCCTTACCCTTGATGTGTTTTTGCATGTGATATTGAGGTTGTTGGTATGAATGTTGAGGTTTCCTTTGGTAGTCTTGAAGTTGTTGCTAATGATCTTCAAGCTACATGTGATAATCTATTGGAGGTCCTATTGTTGATAGCCTTGAATCTGGAGGTCTCATAGGTTTTGTTGTTTTTGAGCTTCATAACATCATGATTTTAGAGGTGTTGACTTCCTTTATTTGTTGATGCTTAGGTCTTCATAGCATGATCCTTTTTCTAACTGATGTAATTTTTTTGTGTGCAAGCCTCTTTCTGGTGTTCAATATACTATTTTTGGAGTTGATGGATGCCAACCCTCATCCTAAACCTATATCTTCCAATTACTGTGAGCAAGTTGCCTTAGTCAAATCTGACCTTCTTGGAGTGGGTGGCTTGGCCATGGGTGATGTTCACCTTCCCCACACTTTTCACAATTTTCATACACCCTTACAACACTTCATCTCAACATTCTTTTCCTCCAAAACCCCTCAGCTAACTTCTTGTAGTAGTTCAGGACATCCTGTAGCAATACAGGGAATCATGTAGCAACATCTTGTAGAAAACTTGTAGCAAACTTGTTTTGCCCATATCTCACAAATGGTATACTAGATTGACCTAAAATTTTATGAGCATGTTTCCATCATCCTTTTGCACCTCCCCATAAAAAAATATTGGCTAATGGATGCATGAATCTCGAAAAAAATTAAAAATGGTTATAGGTGATGGAGGTCAATTTCTCGAAAAGTGTATATTGGAATTTGTGGAAATTTATTGGGCATGTTACTATCATCCATATGCATCTCCCCATGAAACAGATCAGAAAATGGATGCACGAATATCAAGAAAAAATTAAAATGGTTGTAGGTGATGGAGGTCAATTTCTTGAAAAGTGTGCACCGGAAATTACTGAAATTGCTTGAGAATGTTACTATCATCCAGATGCATCTTGTAGGTTTTAACCCCGTACAGAAATTACCTGCATATTAATTCTAAAACACAAAAAATAAACAATGTGAGATCATAACACATAAAACACATATACACAGAGATTTTCCCACTGGATCCCAAAACCGGGACTACCAGCTTGATTTTTCATTATTTTCCTTTCAATTTTACAATACATATTTATACATGTCGAAGCATCCAATACCATGGAATGAAAAACCATCGCGTCCAGAACCATGGACCGAAAACCATCCTGTCCAAAAAACATGTGTGAAAAACTTGCACAAAACTATAGGTGGGTCCGCCCAACCTAAGATAGTGTCCAGAACCAAAATTTTCTAGGGCTCTACCCCGGAACACATAAAGTGGGGTTACGGGTACCCCTCAAACCCCTTGTTAACTACGTGGAAAGAATATAACACAACCCAACATTCTCCCACTTGTTGTTTTCTTTCCACAAGGGGCCGCAAGAGAGCTTAGTCATTTTTCCAGCCCTGAAAGGCCCATTGTTTCTCTACACCAGGAGAACTTCTCAGAGCTCACAGATTTTTTCAATGCTTCTGCAATATTCTTTAGAGTTTCCACCTTTACCAGCAACACCTTTTTCTCTCCTATCATATCCCTCACAAAGTGATAATGAACATCAATTTGCTTTGTCTTTGAATGATATGCAGGGTTCTTTGCCAAGAAAATTGCACTTTGGCTGTCACAGTCTATCCTTATAGCTTCTTATAATAACCCCATACTTGAACACAATCTCTGCAACCAAACTACTTCCTTGCTTGCATGATTGGCTACCATGTATTCTGCCTCTGTAGTTGATAGTGGCACTGCAAATTGTTTCTTACTCATCCAACTGACTGCACCTCCAAATAGGTTAAACACATACCCACTTGTAGATCTTCTTTGATCCAGATCTCTGACCCAATCTGCATCAACAAAGCCATGAATATCCAACACTCTATCCAATCCTGGTCTTCCTTGGTAGAACAAACCATAATCAATAGTGCCACGCAAATACCTGAAAACCCGCTTCACTGTTGTCCAATGCTCCTTTCCTGGTTTTGACATAAACCTGCTCAATACTCCCACTGCATGTGCAATGTCTAGTCTAGTACAAACCATTACATACATCAGGCTACCGACTGCACTTGCATATGGAACATGGGACATATCCTCTTCCTCTTCTTGTGTCTTGGGACACTGTTCAGCAGATAAATTTACACCTATAGGAATAGGAACCTTCACCGGTTTACTATCCTGCATATTAAACCTCTGCAATATTGTCTCGACACACTTCCTCTGGTTTAACCAGAGCTTTCTCTTTGTAGCACCAAGATCTTTCATGTCGAATTCGGAGCACAATTGGGTATTCAAATCCTGGATAATTTCTTTGTCATTTCCAACCAGCAGCATATCATCCACATACAAGACCAAATAAATAACACGATCACCAATTAATTTAAAATACACACAGTGATCTTCTTTTCTTTTGGTGAAACCAAGTCCCCGTATAAATGTATCAAATTTCTTATACCAGATCCTTGGTGACTATTTTAACCCATACAGAGACTTCTTTAACTTGCATACCAGTTCTTTCTTACCCTTCGCTGCAAAGCCTTCAAGTTACTTCATGTATATTTCCTCTTCTAGATCCCCATGAAGAAATGTTGTCTTCACATCCATATGTTCTACCTCAAAATCAAAAGCAGCAGCAATAGATAAAAGTAGTCTAAAGAAGTTACCTTGGCAACAGGAGAAAAAATATCACCAAAATCAATTCTTGACACCTGGGAATAACCTTTTGCTACCAACTGAGCTTTGTTTTTCCACCTTTCTTCTCCATTTTGTTTCTTTTTGAATACCATTTTGCTTCCATTGTTCCTTCTAGCCGACAACTCCACCAGATCCCAAGCCTCATTTTTGTGCAAAGATGCCATTTCATCAACCATGGCCTCTTTCCAGAGTTTTCCATCCTTTGAATCTACTGCTTCATTCACAGCTCTGGGATCATCATCAACAGCAGACAAAGTAAAACTTGAACAAAAAGCAGATGGACTATACCTTTCTGGCTACCTTCTTTCTCAAACTGATCTTCTCACAACCGGAGTTTGTGGCTCTTCACCTTCTGATTCCTCCTCTACTGTAGAGTCTGGTTCTTCCTCCTTTATCTCAAACTCTATATTCTCAGGTTCCATTGGTTGGACTTCATGTTTAATAACATATTTCACCTCTCTGAACACCACATCCTGACTATACACAACCTTCCTTGTTACTGGGTTCCAAAGCATATAACCCTTCAAACCATCCTTATACCCAATAAAGATGCACTTTTCAGATTTACTATCCAACTTGGTTCGTTTCCCCTTTGGAACATGTACATATGCATCACATCCAAATACCCTCAAATGTGAAAGAGAGGGTTTCTTACAAGTCTATACCTCTTGTGGAGTCTTATCCTCCAACACTAATGAAGGTGACCTGTTGACCAGGTAACATGCAGTATCCGCTACCTCTACTGAAAATTCTTGTCCTAACCTAGCACCACTGGGCATGCTTGTTGTCCTTTCCATCAACATCTTATTCATTCTTTCTGCAACTCCATTTTGCTGAGGTGTATATAGAGTAGTCTTCTGTCATGCTATACTGCACTTCTTACAAAATTCTTCAAATTCCTTACCGCAAAACTCTCCACCATTATCTGTCCTCAACACCTTTATCTTCTTTTTTGTCTGGTTTTCCACCAGAGCCTTGAATTCTTTAAACCTCTCAAAGACTTCAGATTTCTTCTTAAGGAAATATATCCATGTATTCCTTGAGAATTCATCCATAAATGATACATAGTACACAGACTTACCCAGTGATGGAACCTTCAGAGGTCCAAACACATCACTGTGCACAAGCTCTAATATCTTTTTTGTCCTCTTACTTCCAGAGGGGAAACTCACCCAATTCTACTTCCCATATACACAATTTTCATATAAATCAAAATCCAGAGAGCTATTAATCATACCTTCTACCATACCTTTACCATGAAGTATTCGAAGGTCCTTCTCTCCAATATGTCCAAACCTTTGATGCCACAACATGGTCTTCTCTCCAGAGACCACTAGATTTTCTACTTTAATTTCAGGAACCACAAAACTGTTGCACCCATCAATAATAGTGCTACCTTGCAGCTTGTACATAGTTCCAATCTGAACACCTCGCATCAATAGCAGTGCTCCCCAAACAATCTTGCAAGTATCCTTCTCGAACACTATTTTTACACCTGCATCATCCAGCTTGCTTACAGAAATTAGATTTCTAGCTAATGCAAGAATATGTAGAACACCCAGAAGTGTTCTAACGCTTCCACCTTGTAGCTTCAACTTTACTTTTCCTCGACCAATGATTCTAGCCTTCCTATCATCACCCAAGAAGACATCACCACCATCATATTTCTCATACTCGTAGAACCACTCTCTATGGGGAGTGAAGTGAAAGGATGCACCTGAGTCAATCAACCATGCCTCATGATCTACATGTGTACTTGAAGAAGCCAAGTACACTCCCCACCTTCATTTGAGGTGGTTTTCGCCTCTGCAGAAGGACGATCATCAGATCCCTTTCCTTTATCACGAGCTTTAGATTTACACTCCCTTATGAAGTGCCCTTCCTTTCCACATTT
>APFE030944824.1:14135-69573 GCA_000404065.3 Pinus taeda
ACCACCAAAGGGGAAACTCACCCGATTCTGCTTCCCATATACACAATTTTCACAGAAATCAAAATCCAGAGAGCTATTACTCATACCCTCTACCATACCTTTACCATGAAGTATTCGAGGGCCTTTCTCTCCAATATGTCCAAGCCTTTGATGCCACAACATGGTCTTCTCTCCAGAGACCACTAGATTTTCTGCTCCATTTTCAGGAACCATAGAACTATTGCACCCGTCAACAACAGTGCTACCTTGCAGCTTGTACAGAGTTCCAATCCGAACTCCCCGCATCAATACCAGTGCTCCTCGAACCATCTTGCAGGTATCCTTCTCGAACACTGTCTTTACACCTGCATCATCCAACTTGCTTACAGAAATCAGATTTCTGGCCAACGCAGGAATATGCAGAACACCCGGAAGGGTTCTAACCCTTCCACCTTGCAACTTCAACTTTACTTTTCCACGACCAATGATTCTAGCCTTCCTATCATCTCCTAAGAAGACATCACCACCATCGTATTTCTCATAATCGCAGAACCACTCTCTATGGGGAGTGAGTGAAAGGATGCACCCGAGTCAATTAACCATGCCTCATGATCTACATGTGTACTTGAAGAAGCCAAGTACACATCCCCACCTTCATCTGAGGTGGTTTCGCCTCTGCAGAAGGAGCATCATCAGATCCCTTTCCTTTATCAGGAGCTTTAGATTTACACTCCCTTCTGAAGTGCCCTTCCTTTCCGCATTTCCAGCACACCACCTTTGTAGGTTTTCCTGGAGATTTAGATCTCCCTCTAGATTTAGATCTCCACTCGATGACTTATTTTTGTTTCTGTTCTGGGACCGTCCTCGTACAAACAAGGCATCACCATTCTGGTTGTCCATATTTTTCCACCTCATCTCCTCCGTCAGCAAGGCTGAGACTATTTCATCAAACTGCAAAGCAGTTGCATTGCTACCTATTGCAATAACCAGACTATCCCACGAATCTGGTAGAGAACACAACAAACTGATGCACTTATCTTCATCTGAAATTTTAATATCAATAGATGCTAACTGACTTACCACACTATTAAATGTGTTTAGATGTTTTGTCACCAAGTCTTCATCTTTCATCCTCATGTTATACAACTTTTTCCATAGGAACTGTTTATTCACCAAAGACTTAGATTAGTACAAAGTCCCTAACTTGTCCCACAAAGCCTTCGCTGTAGCTTCCCCTGATACATTCAGCAATACTGAATCTGAGACACACAATCGTATTGTGTTGTTTTCCTTCTGATCCAACTTCTTCCATTCTTCATCGGGCACTCTAGTTGTTTTAGTACTTGGATCTACTATGATCCATGAATCTTTATCCACCAAGAGATCCTCCATATTGAGTTTCCACAACTCAAAACTCTGACCATTAAATTTCTCAATCTCTATCTTTCCACTGCTCACCATCTTCTTTCACCACCAGAATCGATCTCGCAGATCTCCCACTGAGCAGGGTCTACCACAGGCCCGAGAAAAACCCCTTAAGAACAAGGCATCCCTTGTAGCCAAAACAACTCACATTACCAATGTAGGTTTTTACCCCATACAAAATTACCTACATATGAATTCTAAAACACAGAAAATAAACAATGCGAGAGCATAACACATAAAACACATATACACAGAGATTTTCCCACTAGATCCCAAAACCGGGACTACCAGCTTGATTTTTCATTATTTTCCTTTCAGTGTTACAATACATATTTATACATGCTAAAGCATGACCTTGGTCTTTTTGGAGAATCTTAGCAAAGGAGGAGAAAGTCCAAGTTTGACTTCCTTTGACTAGGATTTTGATCAAATTTTCTTTTAGTGGCTAACTTATCTTGTTGCTTGCGGAGGTTGGAGAACACCTGCATTCATGAGAGAGAGATGCATGGAGCAAACATTTTCTATATTCTTTTTCTTCTTTTTTTCTTCTAGGCTTACTAGTTGCCTCAATGAGGTTTTCAACTAGTAGGTCTCCCTAAGCACCTCAAAGGACAGTTTCACATGGGATCTTTTCTTTTTTCTCTTTTTCCTTTTTTTCAACCCATTGACCGCCTCATGGAGGTTTTCAATCAATGAGCCAACCTCACGCACCTCAAAGGAGGTTTTCACCTAATATTTTATTTTTTCTCTTATTTTTTATTTCTTTTCCTATCCTGCTCTACTTAAAAAAACAAAATCGCTTTCAAGTGTAGGAATACTTCCAATGAAGCCAAGTGCACATCAAGATGACAGATAAATTGATGTTTAGGCTTGAATGTATTCTTTGACATGTACCTAAATATGAGAGACCAACTTGTTTGACTGAGATGAGATCAATAATTGTTGAAGACGAGTGTGTGACTTCAACTTATTGATTATCTAGAACCATATTTCAATATAGTTTTGATGCCCCTGGTCCACTTGTTGATTTGGATCATCTTGGATGTCTTCTTCTTCCATGAAATTTAGATCTTATTTTTTTTATTGATTATTCTCTTGAACACATAGAAGATATAATGGTGAACATGAGGGAACTTTCTCAATCTTTGTTTCTGATGTCTTCTCTTCATCAAGTGAATCCCATAATTCTTTGGTCTTCTCATCCAAATCTTCTTTTTCTGCATGTTGTCCTTCAATGACATCAAGTGAATCTCCTTTTTGCAATATACTTCCTGAGCTAAGATGAATACCATTGGTATCAAGAGGATATATTTGTAAGTGTTGCACCTCAACATTGTAAGGGGGCTAAGCTACTTCCTTGTGTGGGTTTGGCGATGGTGGTACAGGTAGTTGAGTGGGAGTGGATGTTTGAGATAGATGTGATTGGGTTTTTGGTTTTGGTCGAGGTGGATGGTTGGGATAACATGGAGTTGGGTATGGAGGATATTGAGGAAAATATTGAGGATATTATGGATGACTCCCATAATTTCATTTCCAACCTTGTTTCCAAGATTCGTTTTGGGGTTGAGATGGCCAAGGTTGCCAAGAAAAGGGTCTGTTATGATTACTTTGATATGGATGTGCATAAGCTTCAAATAGTGAATTAGGCTCTTGCATCATATCATGTTGAATAGGATTCCATGGTCCTCTTGAAGTTACATAACATAGTTGCATTGGCAATTGAATTTCTCCATTATCCTCTTGGTAAACTTACTTCAACCTTGGTAATGAGGGGCAATATTTAACATCATGTGATTCTGCATGGACAACACAAATATAAACATCTTCTTTTTCTCATTTTGTATTCTTAAAATTTCTACTGGTCCTGTTAGATTGCTAAGAATTTATGTTTTAAAGTTATCAAGCAAATTTCCAAGTTTAGCTTGACTTACCAATCTTGATGTTGATTGACTTACTCTTTCCCTTCCTCTTGATATGTGTTTGCATGTTTCACAAATTTCTTAAAACAATAATTGGTATATATCACCTCTACTCATGAGATCAAGGAGATCATTCCATTCAACCCTAATTGTTCTGAGTAAGAGGGTTTTTAGTGTGTCGGATCCTAAATGATGTAGTTTTTCCCTCTTAAAATTATACATGATCCTCTCTATTAGATCCTCAAGGCTGTCATCTTCTCTTTGATTCATTCTAAAGATTACTTCTTTAAGATTATGATCTTTATATTTTTCTAGAAATATCTTTTGCATATTGTTCCATGATCTTATTGAATTGGTCCCTGAGCTCATGAACCATTTAAGAGCTCTATCCTTCAATGTTGTGGAAACAATCTCAAGTTTTGAGTGTTTAATAATTAACCATAAGATCTACAAACAATTTCAAATTCAAAGAGAAAGGTTTTTGGGTCCTCTAACCTTAGACCATGAAAGTTTGGAAGAAAATATGGAGGGATGTTCTTCATGTGCACACTAACATCAGTATCTTGAATGGGAAATCCAAGAGGATATTCTTCATTGTCATCATCTCCATCCATTTCTTCTACCTTATTTATCACCTCTTCTTCTCCTACCTGAAAAAATGAATGATGATGTGTCTATTACTGCACCACGTGATGAAATGGCAGGGGGGTTGGTGTTGGAGAATTATTTTTTTTGAATAAGAATGCTAATGAAATGCAATTTTATATTCTTGGAATGAAATATTCATAATGCAATTTTTTGTTTTTTTCGTAAAGTAAAAAGAAATTAATCAACTAGGGAAGAAAACGATGCATATTTTGACATCTCCCCGACAATGGCACCAAAAAGTGATGAGCCTCAGTATTGCAACATGAACGTTGCGACTCCGAAGGTTACCAACTTTAATTATCAACCTAGGGTTTGTACAAAATTAATAGGTATCATCACTATATGTGTAGCATACAATGTGTCCTTCCTTTGTTGTCATGATGTAATGGAGTGCATGTAATGAAATCAAATCCTAACTAGTTGCAGAAATGGAAATGCTCAAAATAGAAACGTTAACCTATTGCAAGAAAGAAAATACAAGGAAGGAAAAAATATTCTAATTGCATAAAGTAAATATCATTAAATAAATATAAATCATTACATTTCAAAGAGTTTAGATCCATTGGTAGAGTTCATTGGATGTGGAAATCATGAAAATCATTATTGTATTATCCAATTCATAAATTTATTTATTAACCCAATTCACTGAGATGTTTTTCATGGGTAAAAAGAAAGTCTTAAGTGGTGTCTATTCCTCCTAAACCATTGATTTAGAGCCTAGGGGTCATGATTCAACCTTAAGGGACAAAAACAAACCTTTTTGATCAAATATGGGCAAGTATATACATGCTAGAAGAGTACTACAAGAATCTACTACAGGAAACAGGTTTACTACAAGAAGATATAATTCATTGAATTACCAAGAAAATCAAATCCAAATTGGATGGGACAATTTTTTTTATTTACTAGGATTTTTTCGGTCTCCATTCCAAGTGGAATCACGCAAAAATACCCTTGTTAAAAAATGCTAAAAAATAGCAGAAAATTACTACTCTAAAATCTAGAAATGAGAGCTCGTGAGCTAGTTAATCTATCAAATACCTAGCCTAATCAAGTGAAAATTCAATGGGGTAAATTTTGTTACTAAATTTAATTTTGTTTGTGATCTAAATCAAGTGGAATCAACTCGATTGAATCTCATTAGTATGTTCTAAAAAATAGCAGAAATTTCCTACTATTTGCCACAAGGGACTTCTAGAAATTTAGATTTGGGAATAAGAAAACCAATCCATGTAGCTCAATGATTATTGAGACCTTAAAAACTTGTTCAAAGGATTAAATCATTCTTTTTGTCCTGCAAAGTAACTTAATTCAACCATTTAACCCAATCCTACAAAAAGAAAACATCAATACTAAATGCAGAAATAGAAAAGGTCAAGAACAAGAGATGCATGTGAATAAGAAGTGAAAGGAAGAAAAGTAAATGATAAAAAAGGGCTTTGAGCCTCCTGGGATGGCCAAGCCCATGGAAACTCAAAGTCCTATGAATGACAGCAAGATTTAGAAGCTGAACATGTCACCAATCTTCATATTTCCATCAATACAATTACATCACTGCAAGAAATGAAAGTGGAGTTAGCAAAATACTAGTTATCTCCACAAGAAGACTAATAAAAATCAACCCCTACAGGAAAATTAGACTTGTTTATAAAAAATGATTAGGAATCATTCCCCATGAAAGGAGGAATATTTTCCCAACAAAATCCATCAAATATTGGATCTGGTTCCCAACACCAGGAATCTTCATTAAATGACAGGGAATACATTCCTAGATTTTCTCAATCATTGAAGCTCTAGAATATGTGCAATAATTTCAGAATATCTTGATGATTTATTATCCAATATTGATCCTTATGTAGTAGGGAGCAAGTCCCTAAATTATCTCCTCCTCCAAATCTCCATAATTTTCCCAATATTCTCACAATATTCTACAAAAATAAATAATATTAGGCACAAATATGCAATTATCCATAAACCTTCCTAATAAACATATTAAAGATAAAAAAACATTATTAAGTGTAGAAGGAGAGGTTTAATATAGCCGTCATGTGCCTAAGAAAGGCTAGATGGGCCTTAATTTATGTCTAATTTGGAGGCCCATCAATAACCTCCTCATGTATTGCAGTTCAATGGTAAAAGCGGGTATTAGGCTTTAGTCCAAATAGTTGCCTTAGTTTTTTGGATGAGGGGACCCTAAACTTGCCTCTTGTCACAAAAAATTTAGGGTTATTGTAGCTACTAGAATAGGTATCTATAAGCTAGGATGTCAAATAGAAGAAGATGGAGTGCACTTGGGTGGAGCCACAAGAACATAAATACATGATCAATAGCAGTAGCATATGTTTAAGGGGATTTGATGCAAAAGAAGAATGATAAAATGGAAATTTTACAAATCTTACATGTTTAGTCTTATTTCATTTGGTATAATTGACATAAACGACTCATCTTCAACATCCATTAGTTTCAGTTGTCCTATTATATAGACGCAAGGAGAGGGTTTGGTTTTCAAAATGGCCATTGATGTGTTGTTGCATTTGTACATTGGTACAATGGATAAATCTTTGAAAAAATGCTTAGATAACATGTAGTAATACGTACCAAGCACAATTGTTACATATCTGGCTTTGGTTCATCTTAATCAATTGATATGATCTCTACTTCAATGTGGGATATTGACCATACAGTGTAGCTTTAGCCAGAACAATTTTCCATTGATGTTAAAGGTGAAGAAGGAGCATACATTAAAACTCATGACTAGACTTCAAAGCTAAAGGGAGAATTAATAGAATAATAAGGGGATTTGATCCCAAAGCCATCAATAACAAGCAATGTCTAGTGTTGTTTCCATCAATGTGAAAAGGGAGATCCTTGAGTGTATTAGCAGATTGTTTAGTATGCATTTTCCTTGATGTCAAAGTCAAGAGGGATGATGTAGATCATGTTGTCATTGATGTCAAAAATTTTGTTCATGTTATCATTAAAATTATCTAGTTTGATGTCAAGGATGAAGTTTCAATTTGGGTAACCTATATTTGAAGGCCATTCTTCTCTATTTCCCTGGTGAAAATGAGAATGAAAAATGTGTGGATAAATAGATTTTTTGAGACCTTTCCAATGTTATATAAAAACTCTTCTAAATTCCAAGGAATGAGGAGAAATGCACGTTTGAAGTGAGACAGATCAAGAAAATTTCCAACCTAGTCAAAGGTCTAATATGGTATATTGGAGCTAGGAATGGTATGCAATATCCCTATAGATCGGGGACCAACATGAGGCAAATCTAGTATGCATGGAGTGTAGGTCAGTATGGACTAGCTTGGTAGGATGATGACTAGTAGAAGGGACAACAACATTGGAATGCAGGTTGGTATAGGCTTCCCCAAGAAGTAGGGACGGGTATAAGCCCAATACAGTATAGATAAGCCCAGTAGGTCAAGAACCAATATAAGGGCCCACAATGTTGGAGTGTGAGTTTATATAGACTTCCACAAAAGTGAAGACTAGTAGAAGCTCAAAAGATAAAATCCACTATGAACTCACCTGATAAGTCGGGGACTGGTAGAAGCGTTGAATTTTGTAGCTATGCTCAGTCTTCATAATCAATATTTTAGCCCTTTAATCATGTAAGAGATGTTGTTCATGTAATTTTTATTTTATTCCCTGAAAATATATGTAATGAACAATGTAAAACATGCTCTTCATGTCAACTTCAAAATATGGGAAACTTTGAATTTCTAATATTGATATTGAATTTTTGGCTCCAAAACATAAAGTTGACCCTCGAAGAAGTCAGATCAGCCTGCCCCTATGGTCACACCAGTTCGATTCACTAGAAGACTATATAAAACTTCCATTCTCCTCCACAAGCAAGAAATTCAAATCACCTGAGGCATCAAGAAAAGGGTGTATCTGAGGTAGAGAATAGGGTGGATCTAGGGCAAAGCATAGGATGAATCTAAGGCAAAGTAAGAGATTAATTTGAGACAATGATCCGAGGCAAAAACAAAATTGGCTTATACAGCAGAAATACTAAGATTCTTTGGCATAGTGGGAGGATGAATTTCGACCCTAACATATATGACCAAGCTGAGTTCATTAGGCATTAGTTGTACTTGAAAATAACGTAGTTCTGACCAGGTGTGACCAAGGATATATTACTAATTAGCCTAACTTTGTATTTTAGATGTATCTCTTGTTGAACGAAATAGTTTCTCTAAGGAAGAGGTTATTGGGTTTTTCCCATATTTGGTTTTTCCTAGAGTAAAATTCTTCTGTCTCTTGATTGGATATTTGTTTATGATCCTATTTTCATTTTTAATCTTTTGTTGAATATATTATGTATAATTTCTTAATGATTAATGTGAAATACAAGTGGATTTAAAATAAAAATCTTTAGAAGTAATTATCAGCTAGAAGACCTTGAAAAATGAACATGGTATCAGAGCTTGGGTGAAAAAGTAGCCTTGCCAAGTCTTGAAGAAACTAAGATCTTTAAGAAGAATCCTAAGTCAACAAAGGAGGTTTTCTCTTAAAGTAATTTATTTCTGAAATGGAGCAGATTAGTAACTCTGTGTTAATTTCCCATTTAAAATAAAATCCAAGATACTTATCATTTTCTTATCAAATGCTTAAGAATTCACCATGTTTGCTTAATTAACTAATTCCCATGATAGTTTCTTATGTAAATGTTACAAAAAAAATAGCATAAAACATATGCTAAATAGAAGCATTATAATAGCAAATAACATCAAAATACAACACACAACAAACACATGATAAAGGAGTTCACCCCTCTTGGGCTATGTCTCCTTGGTCCAGCTTCCAATGGCTTGGGCCTCTTTATTATGCTCAAAATTACAGCAAAAGTGTGTTTACAATGCTCAAATGCCTCTGAAAGTTGTCTCCATCAATTCAGAATACTCAAAATTGGCTACCTAACCTCTTTTTGCATCCCATTTGGATAAGAACTGAAGAATTTAATGCTTCTCCCAATTCTCCCACTATTTGTAACACAAAATGCTCCAAAACCGACAGAAAACCACATTTTTGCTCCAAAATCCGCTAAACGAGCAAGATTTTGGCCAAGCTGCACACCATTACCTGTCGTCTGGATTGTGAATCTCAATAGGTGATATCTAGCGGTAATAAACTGTGGGCTTGTTTTCTGATCAATTGCGATATGAAATTGTCGTTTATCACATCACAAAGTCTGGGGACCGATTCTTATTGCCACTGCGATTGTGATATGTGATCGCATCGCATCGCTACTCCCAACCTTGTCGGGGTCGATTACGTTAACTTCTCCTTAGTTGCATTACGATTTGCAATATTGCAAATCATAATCGGCACTGCCTGGGGGGCGATTCTTAACCCGATCCGCATGTTTCTTGTGATATGCGATGTGCAAAGGCCAATGGTGGCTTGCCACTTAGTTCCTCCTCATTCACTGAAGGGTTTTTCCATGTCATCTATTCCTGCCATATAGACAAGTCAAACTTGAACTTTGACTTGTTCTAACTTCTACATATGAACTCAAATTTGAGTGTCGTTCGCACCATTGGATTCAGAATGATGAGCTCTTTCATCTGAAGCTAAACTTATCAATATTCTGACACTTTGATTTTTTATCACCTAATCACTCCTCCCCTCTAGAAGCCTTTTGGACCCCAAAAGGATCACTTTCAGTTATTGAAAAGATGATGGTATTGTTCCCTTACCTTCCCCTGTTCAACTCCATTTGGCCTTTGATGGATTTGTACCTTTGAGACCCACTCGAAGATAATCAACATTTCCCTCTTTGATGACCTTGTTCTTCTGCCAAGTATGGTGTCTTGCCGAAGCTCATCAAGGAATTCTAGAGAAAAATATTCAATTGATGGAATCTATACACGTTCTCCTTGATCTTAAATCAAAGGAGGCTCATACAATCTCAAATTTTCAACATTAACAACGAAATAAATTTGCATATATGAAGGCAAATCAAGCATGAAAGCATTATTACCAATCTTTTCCAAAATTCTAAATTGACCATAAAGGATTGGTTTCAGCATTTTATCTTCACCTTGAAGCCTTTCCTTGCTAATGTAAAGCCAAACTTCATCATATGCTTGAAATTGATGATCCACATGATGCTTATCATGTCTTGCTTTATACTTGCCTTGACTCTTTTCTAGTTGTTCTTGAACTTTTTGGTGATTCAATTGAATTTTCTCAATGAATTTGTTTGCTCTATCTATGTTCCTATGTCCATCTACCGCTACATATTTCTCAAAGATGAAATCCAAAGGCAATTTAGGTAAATAACCAAGACATGCCTCAAAAGGTGAAGTTAGAGTAGAAGAGTGTTTTTCTCGGTTGTAAGCATGCTAAATATAATGCAACTGTTCATCCCACAACTTAGGATGTTTGCTGCAATATCCTCTTAGCAAATGAATAATTTTCTAGTTAATCACTTCAATTTGACCATCTGTTCATGGATGGAAAGCTGTACTTTTCTTCAACTTGTTTTCCATCAATTTCCATAAACTTGACCAAAAACTCCCAACAAATAAGGAATCATAATCACTTACAACAGAAGTAGGTAATCCAAAATGAACCCATACATTTTCAAATAAAAGTTGAGTTGTTTGTTCAGTTGCAATTAGTTTTTTACAAGGCATTAATATGCACATCTTGTTGAACCTATCCACAACTACGTACAAATAATCATGAACTTTTCTTAATAAAGGAAGAAAACCTACAAAATCCATAGAAACACTTTCATATGGATGTGAAGGCACTAGAAGTGGTGTGTATAATCCTAGTTTCCTATTACTAGGCTTACTGAATGCACACAATGAACAACCTCTGATAAAACGTGACACACTTTTAAGCATACAAGGCCAATAAAAATACCTCTAAATATTTTCCACTGTTTTACTTACACTAAAATGTCCAACAATAAGAGAAGTGTGTGCTTCCCTTTTCACATTTAATCTCTCTCCCTGTGGAACACAAATTTTTCCCAAATGATGCAACATATATCATGTACATGGTAGTCTAATTCCTCAACTTGGTGGCCTTGACTCAAGTTTGAATATAACTCTTGAAAGTCAGCATCTTTTGTGTATTTTTCAACATAACTTTTAGGCAAAACAGAATGATTCTTGAGTAAAATGGCTACATTAACAACTGGTCTAGAAAGCATATCAGCAACTATGTTATAAATACATTTCTTGCACCTGATTACCAAGTGGAATTATTGTAAGAATCCCATCCAACGAAAGTGCCTTGATTGCTGCAATTTTGTTTGAGATTGCAGATACTGCAAAGGTTGATGATCGGTGTGAATAATGTTTTATTTTCCCATCAAGTATTTCTTCCATTTCTTCACACTTTTCACCAATGAATAAATCTCTTTAGCATAGGTAGGATAATTAATAACAACACCATTAAAAATCTTAGAATGAAATGAAATGGGCTTACCATGTTGTAAAAGAATTGCACCCGTGGCGTAGTCACTTGCATCTGTTTGTATTTCAAATGGTTGTTTCAAATCCGGCAACGCTAAAACTGGGGCTAAACTAATCTTTTGTTTTAAAGCATCGAATGATTTTTGCTATTTGCCTCCCCATTGGAAGACAACATTCACTCTAGTCAAAGCATGTAGTGTAGATGCTATGGAAGAGAAACTGGCAATGAACTTCCTCCAGTACTATTTTTCTCCCAAAAAACTCCTTACTTCTATAACTTATTTGGGAATTGGAAAATTCACAATGACCAAATCTTTAGAGGGGTCAATCTTCAGGTCACCTCCTCCAACTATGTGGCCCAAATACATTAAGTTTTACCGAATTCACATTTAGAAATATTCAGTAATAACTATTCTTTTTTCAAAACATCTAACACTTTCCTCGCATGCTTGACATGCTCTTCTCGTGATTTGTTGAATATCAAAATATCATCTAAATAGACAATTACAAACTCATTAGGAAAGGATCTTAAACAATCATTCATAACTCTCATGAATGTAGCTAGAGTGTTGCAAAGACCAAAAGGCATAACCATCCACTCAAACAATCCATGTTTGGTTTTAAAATCAGTCTTCCAAATATCTAATCCTCAACTATTCTAACTTGATGCTATCCACTTCTCAAGTCTAGTTTAGTGAAATATTTTGCATTCTTCAACTAATCTAGCAAATCATTTATTCTGGGCAATGGGTATCGATTCTTTATGGTAATTTTATTCAAATCTTGATAATATACACACATGCGCCAAATTCCATCTCTCTTAGGTACCAAAACAATTGGTTAACGACTTGGCGAAGTAGAGGGATGAATTACAACTTTATCTAACAATTCCTAGACTTGTTTCTTAATTTCTAAACTTTTTAGAATTGACATTCGATACATGTTGATATTTGGGAGTGGAAAATCTTGTTGTAGCTGAATTCCCCTTTTTGGTGGTAATCCCTTTGGTTCTTGGAACATATCTCCATGTTGATTGACCACACCAACTAATTTAGCTTTCATATTTATGTCATAGCCTGCAAAGGATTCATGCTCTATGACATTCTTCTGCTTGATCATAAGGAGCATGAGATTCTTGCTGGAATTGACTAGTCGCTTCATTTTCCCTGGGCTTGCCAAAGACAGATTAAGCTTTCTGTGATGAGCTCTCACAATGTACTCCATGCCATCTTTGAACAAATGGTATTTTCTTTCAAATCTATGAAAAATGGATTTCCTATCATACAAATACGGGCTTCCCAACGCAATCCTAGAAATATCCAACGACTATACATCTAATTCGACTTCATCAACGAAATTGGTTGTGATTGCAAACCTGAATACACATTTTCGTGTGACCTGTAGATTGGCATCCTTGGTTATCCAACCCAATGGATACAGTTTATGATGAGGCACAGTTTCCAGATTCAATTTCTTGACCAAGTCTGTAGAAATTAAGTTTTCATGGGATCCACTCTCAAACAACATAGCAATTTTGATGTGTTTGGAAATAACTTAGATATGGAACATCTCTATTCTATTTTTCTCATTTGAAGCATTTTTGGAGTTATTTTTTGTGCTAGTGCTTGCCATGGCTTCCTCTTTGCTTGTTTTTTCCATGGCTTTTCCCGTAGTGACTGTGGCTGCAATTTTTGATTCATCACCTGAGTCAGAACCCAAGTCTTGTTGTATAGCAGTGTTTGTCCTCTATTTACCTTTATTATTGGATTTCTTCGGTCTTAATTCAGGATGAAGCTTCCAGCAATGTGTTTCATCATCACCCTCCTTGGAACAATTCCTGCACACAGGTTTCTCCCCTTCTTTCTTAACAGAAGCATTTTATCTTCTATTTTCCTTTAAATTTCTTTCCTTTTTCACCACTCTGGAATGGCTTCTTCTTCTTCTTTTACTTGTTTCCCTCCTACTTTGAGGTGTGTAGATTAAACACATGACTCATAGGATTCGTGGGACTAAACATAAGAATGGTGTGTCGAAGAAAGCTATGCAACCCTCCTATTTATTTCAGCAAGGTATCTTATGACTATAAGTCTACTCCTAGCGTGAGAGCTCTTCTGCTAAACTCTGGAGTATACTCTTTCACATTTTACCTTTTAACAATCTAAAATTTGTCCAATTCATGATAGCTTTTTCATATGAGCTAAAGGGTAGAATTTTCTTTTTATAGCAGCAATGAAATTAGACTAAGTAATAGAGATCTTACCATGTTTTTTGATCTCGTCTTGAGTCCTTTCTTCCCACCAAATGAGTGTTGCTGCTTGCACCCTCCATTCTCAATGAAGCCAACTGAATTTTGATATCATCCTCTTGAAGGTTTTGAAGTCTATAATACACCTCCAACTAACGAATCTAGCTCTCCAAATTTTCTGCATTAACTTCTCCATTATACATTGGCAACTTGAATTTAACATCAAGCTTTAGAAGAGGTGGTTTACCAGTTCCTTTTGAAGAATGATGATGAGTACGAGTAAGTGTTTTATTAGTGGAAGAGTGTGAAGATACTTGTGAAGAATAGGACAAAGAATATGGTGGAGAGGGCGGAGGTTTGTATCCATTCCCATTACCTCATTTTCCATTACCTCCTCCAGAAGATCCTTCTCCTTTGGGAGGTTTGGAACTTTCTCATTGCAATCTGCTATTCCTCTCTTGATAGAGGACCTTCAGCATCTTTTTCATATCAAAGAAAGCCTTTCTAAAGGTCTTCTCATCTCTGTCATGTAAAAAAGTTCTCCTCCATGAGACATGATCTCTGGAGTTTCAACTACAACTTGAGGCTAAACTGGTGTTGGAGTCTCAACTACAACTTCTGCAACTTGAGGATGTACTAGTGTAGAAGACTTTGGAAACCTTTCTCTTCTTCCCCTTGAACCATCTTCAAGGCTTTCAACCAGCTTTCCTTCACCTCTTTTGAGCTTTAATCTTGTAAGCATGACATAAACTTACAAACAATTAAATCCTTCTTTCACAAAGAAAATCTAGAAAGAAAAAATCACTGGTCTAATACCAACTTGATCTAAAATGGAGCTGATTAGTAATATTGTGCTAATTTTCCATTCAAAATAGAATGTAAGATTCTTATCATTTTCTTAGCAAGTGCTTAAGGATTCACCATGTTTTCTTAATTAGCTGATTCCCATGAGAGTTTCTTATGTAAATGCTATAAACAATTTAACATAAAACATATGTTGAAGAACGGCATTATAATAGCAAATAACATAGAAATAAAACACACAACAAACACATGATAAAGGATTTCACCCCTCCTGGGCTACGTCTCCTTGGTCCAGCATCCAATGGCTTGGGCCTCTCTATTATGCTCAAAATTATAGCAAAAGCATGTTTACAATGCTTAGATGCCTCTGAAACTTGTCTCTATCAATTCAAAATACTCAAAAATGGATATCTAGCCTCTTTTTGCATCCCATTTGGATAAGAGCTAAAGAATTTATGACTTCTCCCAGCTCTCCCACTATTTGTTCCACAAAATGCTCCAAAAGCGATAGAAAATCACATTTTCACTCCAAAATCTGCTAACCAAGAGAGATTTTTTCCACTCCATGGACGATAACCTGTCGGCCAGGTCGTGAATCGCAATCAACAATGTCTGGCGATAATAAACTATCAGCTTGTTCTCTTTGTGATTGCGTTATGCAATTGCGACTTATTGCATCGTAATCTGTGTCGATAACACATCACCCCCTGGGCCATTTTTGCATCACAACCTTTGGGGGACAATTCTTATTGCCACTATGATTTTGATATGCGATCGCATCACACTGCTACTCCCAACCTTGCCGAGGTCAATTACCTTAACTCCTCCTTGTCTGCGATTACGATATGTGATATCGCAAATTTCAATCGCCACTACCTGGGGGGCGATTCTTAACTTGGTCTGCCTGTTTCCTGTGATATGTGATATGCAAGGGCCAATGGCAGCCTACCACTTGGCACCTCCTCATTCGCTGAAGGGTTTTGCCATGTCATACAATCTGCCATTTAGACAAGTCAAACTTGGACTTTGACTTGTTCTAAATTCTGCATCTGAACTCAAATTTGAGTGTTGTTCACAGCATTGGATTCAAAATGACGATCTTTTCTATATGAAGCTAAACTTATCAAGATTCTGACACTTTGATTTTTGAGCATAATTTTGAGTACCTGATCATTTAGTTATTTTTCCATTGGTCAAAGTATATCCAAGCCTTTCTTAGACAAAAGAAATACTGGGGGGGGTGAATCCGTATTATGAGAATCTTATAAAAATTTCTACAATTAAAAACTTATTAAAAAATTCACTTCAACTAATATAACAATATCATGCACGTGAAAAACATAAACGATCATCACATATAGACACTTGTATTTTAGGTGGAAACCGCCCACCCCCCCCCCCCCAAGGGAAAAAAACCACTGAATTGTTTGCTACTTCTTGTCATTATCTATTGCTTCAAAATATTCTCATTTACATTACATCAGCTAGCCACCACTATCAATGGAGCACCATCCCCTTGAATAAAAATGAGAAATGTTGGCCACAACCAACTTGGAGTGGAGTACCCACTCCTACAATAAAAAAACAACATGCACTTATCTTGAAGCCCCCACTCCAAGTAAAAGCAATTCTTCTACAAGAAAATATGATTCGGAGCTGAAAAATGAAATTATATAAACAAGACTAGCAACAGACTAGCACACTCATGCAGCCACAATTTCACATTCCAAATGAGAGAAAAATTTTCTCAACACACACTCTCCAAATTGATCTTCAATCTTCGCTCACAAATCTAAAACATTGTTGAAGAATAATCTATGAATCACACTGCAATTCTGAAAACTCTGAACTCCCTAAAAAATTCACTGGTTGTGCACTTGCACTTCATGCACAATCACTCACTCACACTGCTAGAGAATCAACCAAATGAGAAATATTTCTCCACATATTTGTAATATCGGATATCAATTAATTCTTCAAGTGATGGAGCTCACCCAAATATTGTTCACATGCTTCAGATTTCATTGAGCTAGACTTTTTGACCAAATCAATCCACTCATTCCACTATCCTTTTGATAATTTCAACTTTGATAACCTTCTAGGGACCCCACGACTTGTCTCGACCATTTTTTTGGAAAATTCCAACAACATACTTCGCCAAAATCAATTTAATTCCAAATGATTAAATCTAGTTTTTTTTGTGTTTTCCTTCAGTTGCATGGATAACACTGAGCAAATATGACCAGTCACTCGTACAACACATCCATCCAGCGACTTGGAAGTTTTAGTCGCTCCAATAAGCCTTTATCCAAGTGAATAGGGTAGATCATAAGGTAAATAAAGATTTATTGCTATCAAACTTGAAATAGAGCTTCAGGAGGTTAAAATTACTTGTAAGCCATCCTTCCAAACCCAACTTGACATCAGGAAACCAACTGCATAATTTCAACAAGACTACACACACCATCAACTAGAACTCTAGCAATAATGTATCTCAACTTCATATGAGGCCTTATTACCTCATGAAACCTGTCTTACAAACCTTATGAGGCTATGAAAACATTTTACATCAACATGACATCCCTCAACAAGTATACAACAGAATCAAGATGATACATAGAGACTCATCAGTACATAAATTCAACAGGTGACATCAACAGAAACACAAACATGCCAACAACCTCTATATCTCCTTGAAGAAATACCTCAAGTTATGATTAGACAGGGCTAAAAATGTTTAAAGCCTCATATTGAATCTCAGGAGGTACAAGGTTCTATTTTAGGGCCTTAGTAACCATCCAGTCTAACCAAAAAACCTTAGAGTTATCTCAATCAGACGAAAAGGCCTTATTTTGAGTAACAAGAAATTGAGAAGGCCTATGAGCTAGGTACAGGAGGTCCTAACACTTTGGATTATCGTCAAGAAGTTTGATCAAGTCCAAAATCCATCAAGAATTGAACATTCAAGTCGTAGAAGCCCTGAAACATTGTAAATTCAAATGGTGATTTTTGAACAAAAGCTGTAAATGGTAAAAATTTGAAGAAGTTATTCATTGAAAAAGGATAGGCCCCGGATATTGATCTAAAGAAAACATTTTAAAATCTCTAGACACACCTACTTCAAGCTTTTGAACTAAAAATTTATACTCAAACCGTATGGTTTATGTTATTCATATCATCATATTTGATAGGGCATACTAAGGATTGAATTTGTAAGCAAAAATAATTCAACATTTTGTTATGTTGAACATGCTCAGAGACTAAGTATAGTTTCCATAAAGAATGTTTATCAGAATTTAAGACTTATTGTTGATGAATATGTTGAATGGGTCTCAATTCCACTCCAATGTGTATCTTAGGAAAGTTGAGAAGAAATGAATTGGCTGAAGCGATTATATGAAGGACGAGTCTTACCAAACACATTTCAAGTAGTCTTAATGTATTTGTAAGACAATGACTCTTGAGCAAGTTGACAAAGTATCACCATAGTTAATGACCTTATGATTTGTAAAAACCTAGAAGGAAATTTCATCCTCACAGTATTGAATGTATCAAGTATGGACCTATGTAAGAACATTCCCCTTTGGAAATTATGTTGCATAAGGGCCCTGAAAGATGCCTTTCATATGCTACTAATATTGTCAGTTGTTGATGTTATGGTATTTAGGTACTGAGAGAAATTAAGGATGGGGTTTATTTTATGAATGTGACATGTTTAGATAAATGAATTCCCATTCAATAATGTTGGAGTCTATTCCTTACACATCAAAGGCAGTCAAAATTGAAATGTGGAGTGAGATCATTATCATTATCATATATATATTTTTTAAGAGAGCACATCTTGATGGAACGAGTTCATTGAAATTTCATGATAACATATTATCCACAAGAATTATTTTGACATGACAAGTTTATAATGAATAATACTTTGAGTCCCTCATCATATTTAGAAACCAAAGTCCTCTTGTAAAGACCAAGTCACCTCCAAGACTCAAGTTGTGCTTGTAAAGGGCAAATTATTGTTTTTGTTACAGTGGTTTTAAGGAGGCCGAGTTACTTGAATAACCAAGGAGGCATGAATATTCTATGGTTTTGAAAATTTTGGATATGGAAAGATAATTTTCTATTGGTTTTAAATGCTATACGTGTTTCTATTGTTACCAAAATTCTATGTTATAAGAGTTTTTGAAGTGTGTGTGGAATTTCTAAGCCATGTTAGCCGTCTCTACCAGAGAATTTCCATTGCATGGTGGAGTTATGTCTAAATAATAAAAAATTGTCAAAGGGAAAAGTATTACAACATAAATGAAGAGCTATTGAGCAAGATTAAATTAAAAAAGGAGTATGTGTGGTGCACATGTCAGGATCTAATGATGTTGTTTTCCCTGTGGTTTAAAAACAATAGGTAAGTCTTGAAGGATATGATTAAGAAATCTCTAAGGTTTTTCAACAAAACCCTATAGTAATCCAGGTGGATGTTGGTTGTCACCCACCTATACTACTTGGACCCCCACAACTGTCTCTTTCAGTTTTTCAGTTTCCTTAATCGTAGCACAATTTACTACTTTTAGCAATTTTTTTCGAGTCCTTAAATTTTGGAGCCGTTTTGAGGCCCTAAACTATGTTTTTTGGGAAATTTGGGAGAAATGTAGGTCTATTTATTGATTTTACCCATCCCAAAGTTGTAGTCCTTCGATAGATCTTTATAACGAGCTATTGTGTGCGTCAAACGGAGATTGTATGCCAAAGTTACGACCCCGGGAAGTTGATGTACCAATTGTTGGCATTTTGGCACTGATTTAGAGCTATGGCACAGGTGTTGTCCTTGATGGCAACTCTCTTTGGTAACAGATCTCAGTTCAGGCTTTTAGAATGAAAAAAAAGACATATACGCAGGTTCATTTAGACGAAAATGCGTATACACGCGGGTTAGACGTTACAAAAGCGCGTATAAGTTGGAGAACTTACTTTTGGAATGTGATAGTTAGTCCTTGGTATTTGAACCTATTGTTTTGGACCATGGTGTCTCGTCAGATGTGTTGATCCCAGGTATTGGATCCATGGTATTGATTTATTATGGTTTTGGACCGTGGTATTGTGAAAGGCATAAGACTATAAAAGAGGAAGGAGATCATTTGGAAAACGATCATCTGAATTATTATTGAATATCTGATAAAGTGATAGATCTAAAATATTGGTAATCGGGTTATGGTGCAAATCTAGATCTGAATGAAGGAGGAACCCTAGCGCAAAGAGAAGGATGAGTTCTATTGATGGGTTATAATCTTTAAGCTTGAATGATAGTATCTTTGTATGATTTTGGTCTGTTATATGCGGCACTTGCTTGATCTATAACACTGATAATCTGGGTTAATTAGTGTTTGAATATCTGAAAGAGCGAATTATCCTTTATAGATCTGTACACAGGTTCAGTGAAGCTAAGGCGCGTATACACGCTGGTTCAGTGAATGAAAATAGCGTATACGCAGGTTGTTCCAAACACATAGACATATGCACGCATGTTGCAGGTTATTGAAACAGCGTGTATATTTTGAGTTGTGATCTAGCTGCTTCTGTTTATTGCTGCTGTGTTATGGGTTCAGATTTTGGTCTATGGTTTCTGGTACTGTGTTTTGGGTACAACTATCACAGAAGTATCTACTTGATTCAGATCTAATTGGTGAAAAGGAGATTGATTGATGGAGAAACTCTTGATGATTGACTGATGTTCATGGATCCAGTCTGAAAATTTATGAAACGTTGTCCCTGGAAGAAAGAGAAGGTTGTAGCCTTCAGTAGGCCAGCACCTACACACTAGTATCTTGGCTAGTGCAAGAGCTAAAGGGGGTTGTAGCTCCCTTCCAGGAGAAGCTGGAAAAGAGAGAGGGTTGTAGCTCTCTACAGGTTGCAGCCTACGTACTGGTAAAGGACTACACCAGTACATTGTAAAAGAAGTTTCTAATTTAAAAGAAGATAGAGACGAATTGCAGCAGGTGGTTTTCACCCACATTGGGTTTCCACCTTATATCTTGTGTTCTTATGTGTGATTGCCTTTCTGCTCTGTTTTACTATTTTTGGTTACTGGTTATTTGATTCTGAAACACAGATTAACAATCAACATCAGAAAGATAAAGTAAATTAAAAGTTTGCTTTGTATACGCGAGTTTCCTTCTGCAGAGTTGCGTATATACGCAGGTTTAATTAACTGAAGTAGCGTATATCATTTGATTTTTGAAAAAGGAATATTTGACTTATAATACTGATTCACCCCCCCCCCCCCTCTCAGTATTATTTCCAACAATTGGTATCATAGCAGATCCTTCAGAAGAAGCTTGATCGCTTGAAGGAAGATCTTTCATCATGAGCAACTAAGAGAGGGAAGCGTCAATCAGGTCATCGATTTTTGATGGGACAAACTTCGTATATTGGAAGGTAAGAATTACTGCCTATCTTCAATCTCTTGGTACAGAAGTTTGGGATATCATAGATACAGGGTATACTTTTCCATCAACAACTCCTATAGATCCGGCTGAGAAGAAGAAATATGAAACAAATGCAAAGGCAGTCAATACTCTATTAGGATGTCTATCTCAATCATAATTTTTCAAGGTTATGCAGTATAAATCCGCAAAAGAAATATGGGACAAGATTGTACTAATCTATGAAGGAGATGATCAGGTAAAACGAGCAAAAATTCAAACCCTCAGAATTCAGTATGAAAATCTCAGAATGCATAACAATGAAAGTGTGGCTAACTATTTCCTTTGTGTGGATGAGATTGTTAATTGTATGAAAAACTTGGGTGAAGAAATAAAAGAGGCTGTCGTGGTTGAAAAAGTTCTAAGATCTTTGTCCTCTAAGTTTGAATCTAAAGTTTCTGCAATAGAAGAAAAGGAGAATCTACAAAACCTTACAATGTCACAGCTTCAAGGAATTCTAACTGCTTATGAAATGAGGAAAGGAGGACCATAAAACAGGAGAGAAGCGGCTTTCAAGGCTTCAGGCAAAGGAGACTACTATGAGTTACGACATGCGTCAAAAGAGGAAGAAGAATCAAATTTTGTCAAAAATCTTCAACAGGGTACTGGAAGATTCAGAGGTAGGTTACCCTTCAAATGCTTTGCTTGTGGGAGAGTCGGTCACTATGCTGCCAAACGTCCTCATAAGGATAAAACTGACAAAGGGAGGGAACCTGTTAGATGGAACAAGAAATAGAATGTAACTAAGAAAAGTTATTACAGTCATGAAGATAGTGATGGTCTTTCAATTAGTGATGAAGATGAACGAGGTAATAATTATAAACTTTTAATGGCTTTTGAATATGATGATTTTATGGATGCTATAGATGAAGAAGCCCTTTATGAAGAGATATCCAACCTCAAAATTTTCTTAGAAGAGAAAAATATGATTATTGATACTTTGCAATTTCAACTCGTTGAAAGTGAAAAACATCATGAAAAGTTAGAATGCGAAATTGTGGGACTTAGAAAAGAGATTTAGAAAAATAAAGCTCTTAATCTTAGATTTGTTAAAGGATCTGAAATGCTAGATGAGATTATCAAACTACAACACTCTCCTTTAATCAAGGCAGGTCTGGGATATAATGAAGAAGCAACTCAAGCGCAAAAACCATCCACCTCCAAACGTTATCTTGATGCAGCAAGGAGGAGTGAGCAAAGGCCTAATGGAGATCACCAGTTAAATCAAGGACATCTTTCTTCAAGAATGAGCAAAGATCACCAAGTAAATCAGGGGCAATCTACTTCAAGGATGAACATAAGCTACAACAGACCTCAGGTAAATCACTCTCAATTTGCCTCAAGAATGAATGAAAAATACAATCATTCGGTCAGCAGGGTTGATAATTGCAGGAGTTTCTTCAATGGCCAATGTTTCTCTTGCCATAACTTTGGCCACAAAGTAGCTCACTGTGTTGCCTATAAGACAATCATGATTAGATAAGCTCAAAAACAAAGAAGTATGACTGGAATCACAAAAAGGACCTATAACAACTTTTCTGCCCTTGAAAATGAAATTGAATGTTCTATTTGTAATAACTTCAATCATGAAGATTCTGAATGCAGGAGCAGGTTTTGGAAGACAACTCAGAAGGAACAAACCTCAAGTGCCAGAACATGGAGAATGAAGGAACCGCAACCAGAAGATGTGGAAGCTTTATATGCAGAAGGACAAGAAAATCAATGGTACATTGACAGTGGATGTTCAAAGCATATGACAAGTGATAAAGAAAAACTTGAATCATATAGTGTTTTAGAAAAGGGAAAGAAATTTTCTTTTGGAAATGATACCCCTGCAGTCGAAAAACTTGAATCATATAGTGTTTTAGAAAAGGGAAAGAAAGTTTCTTTTGGAAATGATACCCCTGCAGCATAAAAGGAAAAGGCACTGCTCAATTGAAAGAAAAGGTCAAAGCTGGAAATGTTTTGTATGTTGATGGCTTGAAGCATAATCTACTGAGTGTCAGTCAGATGTGCAATCAAGGAACCGGGGTAATATTTTGATCAAATGGGTGTAGTGTTCGTGATCTTGATACAAGAAAAACAATGATCAAAGGCAGAAGAACTCCAAATAATTTATACATATTTGAAGAAGGACAACAACAATGCTATTTGAGCAAGGATGATGAACACTGGTTATGGCATCGGAGGTTAGGGCATCTAAGCTTCTCACAAATAAGGAAAGCATGAAAATACCAGGCAGTTCGTGGTCTTCCAGATATCAAAATTCCAGACAACACTATATGCAAATCATGTCAGTTTGGTAAACAAACCAGAAATAACTTCCCTGAGAAGGAAGGATCAGCTAGCAGGCCTCTTGAGCTAGTCCATACAGATGCATGTGGTCCATTTAGGACAAGGTCACCTCGAGGAGAAGAATACTTTATATTATTCATAGACGACTTCTCCAGGATGGTTTGGTTAGGACTTATGAAGCACAAAGACAAAGCATTCGACAAATTCAAATCTTTCAAAGCCTTGGCTGAAAACGAATCAAATTACAAAATTAAGTGCCTCAGGTCTGACAGAGGTGAGGAGTTTACCTCAAATGAATTTTTCGATTTCTGTGAAGAACATGGAATAAGAAGGGAATTCTCTATAGCTAGGACTCCTCAGCAAAATGGAGTGGTGGAAAGGATGAACAGAATGGTTCAACAAATGGCTCGTGCTATGCTTGATGAGTCTGGAACTCCCGCAACCTTCTGGGGTGAAGCTACATTTGCTGCGGTTTTTATTCTCAACAAAACAAATGTCCGAGTGAACAATACTCAAACTCGTCATGAGCTCTGGTATGGTGAGACTCCTTTGGTAAAGCATTTCAAAATTTTTGGAAGCAAATGCTATATTAAGAATAATGACGAACAGCTTGGCAAACTTGAACCTAGAGAAGATGAAGGCATTCTCCTTGGTTATTCTCCCCATAGCAAAGCATATAAGTGTTACAATAAAAGACTTGGAAGAATTCTTGACAACATTGATGTAGTGGTTGGTGAAAAAGGATACATCCCTAGGCAAGTAAATTATGAAAATATCGAAGAGGATGAAGACTACCCTCAAAATCAGACTGATGATGAAGAAGAACCTCAAGAGGCACCAGAGGAACAGATAAGGATAGAAGAGAAGACTCCATCCATGTATGTTGAGAAGAATCATTCAGAATCTCAAATTTTGGGGCAAAAGGAGGCAGGTATACAAACAAGAAGAACAATTGCAGAAGCCTCAAGCTATTTGGCTTTTCTCTCCTCCACTGAACCACAAAATGTAAAAGAGGCATGCAAAGATGATTTCTGGGTCAAGGCAATGGATGAAGAACTTGAGCAGATCGAAGAAAACAACACTTGGGAGTTGGTTCCTAGACCAAAAGATAAGAATGTCATAGGAACAAAATGGATCTTCAAGAACAAGTTGAATGAAAATGGGGAAGTTATTAGAAACAAGGCCAGACTTGTTTGTAAAGGGTATGCTCAACAAGAAGGAATAGACTTTGAAGAAACTTTTGCTCCCGTTGCTAGACTTGAGGCCATCCGAATGTCCCTTGCTCTCTCAAGCTTTTAGAAGTTCAAAGTTTTTCAAATGGACGTGAAATCAACCTTTCTGAATGGGGACTTAGAAGAAGAAGTGTACACTGAGCAACCAGATGGTTTCATCCTTGGGAATGATCCAAATCTTGTATGCAGACTAAAAAAGGCTCTCTATGGTCTTAAACAGGCTCCAAGGGATTGGTACTATCGTTTGGAAAAATATCTTCATCAACAAGGTTTTTCGAAAGGATCAACAGATAGTAATCTTTATATAAAAATTGAAAATGACAAATTGCTAATACTTGTTGTGTATGTAGATGATATTATCTTTGGCAACAATGAAGAAGCTATGAGTCAAATCTTTGCCTTGGTGATGCAGAAAGAATTCGAAATGTCTTTACTTGGAGAACTGACATACTTTCTTGGATTGCAAATCCAACAAAATGAAGGCGGTATCTTCTTGTCTCAAACCAAGTACCTCAAGCAGATTCTGAAGAAGTATGGCATGGAAGATTTGAAACCAACATGTACCCCTATGGTTACAGGATGCAGTCTTAGTGCAAATGATGAATAAAAAGCAGTGCATCAACCAACCTATAGATTCATGATTGGAAGTCTACTTTATTTGACAGGTACCTGACTAGACATCATGCATGCAGTGGGAATAGTTGGAAGATTTCAAGCAAATCCTAAGGAAACTCATCTTCAGGCAGTGAAGAGAATTTTCAAGTATCTTCAAGGAACTCAAAACTATGGCTTATGGTATCCTAGAGATACAAATCTCACTCTTCATGCTTATACATATGTAGATTGGACTGGAAGTGTGGATGACAGAAAGAGAACAAGTGGTGGTGCATTCTTTATGGGTTCCAGATTAGTATCTTGGTTCAACAAGAAACAGAGTTCAATTGCATTATCTATAGCTGAAGCGGAATATGTGGCAGTTACATCTTGCTGCACTCAACTCCTTTGGATGATGCAAACCTTGCAGGATTTTCAGATCACTTGTACACCACCTATCTCCATCTTATGTGATAATACAAGTGCAATCAACATTTCAAAGAACCCATTCATGCATTCAAAGACCAAGCACATACCGACCAAGTATCACTTTCTCTGGGAACAAGTGTTGGAACAAAAGGTCAAATTGGACTATGTTCCTTCTAAGGAACAAGTTGTTGATATTCTCACCAAACCGCTGCCCAGGGAAACTTTTGAATATCTCAGCCAGAAGCTAGGAGTAGTTGATGCATCATCTTGCTGTTAAACTTGTATGTTTCAGAGAAGAAGTGGTGTATGCCTGTTTCTTGAGGAGGATCTGCGTACATACGCTGGTTTGTGTAGAGACAGTTGTGTATATGGAGGTTTGATGGATATCTCTAGGGACAGGATCTGGTTGAAGATATCCTGATATAGGCTATCCGACACAGGTTCAGGGGGAGTAGATAAACTTCTAATCATGCATTGTTGGCACTATCCTAGAAGCTTTTGGTTCTAGTTCACAATTGTTGTTGGTGTAACAATTGCAGAGGGAGAACAGAAGGAAATCATGGTTGCTGATTTGAATGGTGATTGACAGATGCTACTGCTATCAATTATTGGTGACTTTCATAAGTCCTGCTCTAGATATTTCGTCTCTATGTCATGTATCTCTTTTATGGTGTCAAGGTCATGTAATGGCTTATTTTGGTTTCCCCACCATGCCTGGGATGAAAATGTAATGTATTTGGTTGTCATATGTAAATTTCTAGATGAGCCCCACTTGTTTGGGTGATGGATGTAAGTATTGAGTCTTTTGGTGATAGGAAGGTCTTTTATG
This sequence comes from Pinus taeda, assembly GCA_000404065.3. Taxonomy (NCBI): domain Eukaryota; kingdom Viridiplantae; phylum Streptophyta; class Pinopsida; order Pinales; family Pinaceae; genus Pinus; species Pinus taeda. Next base: position 40,465 of record APFE030944824.1, read on the forward strand.
TCATCGTTTTTTCTTGAAGAACATCTTGTTGCAAATCTTGCCTACAGTCAGGGGGAGCATGGTCAGCACAACAGGGCAGAAATTTCAGCATGTACTTAGGGGGAGCACAACCCTTTGCCCTTGATGACAAAGGGGGAGAATGACTTTGAGGATATTGGGGTTGCCATCAAGTCCAAAGGGGGAGATTGTTGGCATTATGACATACGTTTGGAGCCATGGCACAGGTGTTGTCCTTGATGGCAACTCTCTTTGGTAACAGATATCAGTTCAGGCTTTCAGAATGAATGAAAATACATATACGCAGGTTCATCTAAACAAAGACGCGTATACACACGGGTTAGACGTTACAACGGCGCGTATGCGTATACACGCACTTTCACGCAAAGACAAGCGCGTATATGTTGGAGAACTTACCTTTGGTCTGTGGTACTTAGTCCTTGGTTTTTGAACCTATGGTTTTGGACCATGATACCTCGTTAGAAGTGTTGATCCCAAGTATTGGGTCTGTGGTATTGGTTTATTATGGTTTTGGACTGTGGTATTGTGGAAGGCCTAAGGCTATAAAAGAGGAACAAGATCATGTGGCAAAGAATCATCTGAATTATTATTGAATATCTGATAAAGTGCTAGATCTGGAATACTGTTTATTGGGTTATGGTGCAGATCTAGATCTGGATGATGGAGGAACCTTAGCGCAAAGAGAAGGATAAGTTCTATTGATGGGTCATAATCTTTAAGCTTGAATGATAGTATCTTTGTATGATTTTGGTCTATTATATGTGGCGCTTGCTTGATTTATAACACTGATAATCTGGGTTAATTAGTGTTTGAATATCTGAAAGAGCGAATTATCCTTTATAGATCTGTACGCAGGTTTAGTGAAGTGAAGGCACGTATACACGCTGGTTCAGTGAATGAAAACAGCGTATACGCAGGTTGTTCCAAACACAAAAGCTTATGCATGCATGTTGCAGGTTATTGAAATAGCGTATATATTTTGAGTTGTGATCTAGTTGCTTCTATTTATTGCTGCTGTGTTCTGGGTTCAGATTTTGGTGTGTGGTTTCTGGTACTGTGTTTTGGGTACAACTGTCAAAGAAGTATCTACTTGATTCAGATCTAATTGGTGAAAAGGAGATTGGTTGATGGAGAAATTCTCGATGATTGATTGATGTTCATGGATCCAATCTGAAAATTTATGAAACGTGGTCCCTGGAAGAAAGAGAAGGTTGTAGCCTTCTGTAGGTGAGGACCTAGGTACTAGTATCTTGGCTAGTGCAAGAGCTAAAGGGGGTTGTTGCTCCCTTCCAAGAGAAGCTGGAGAACGAGAGAGGGTTGTAGCTCTCTGTAGGTTGCAGCCTGTGTACTAGTAAAGGACTGCACCAGTACATTGTAAAAGAAGTTTCTAATTTAAAAGAAGATAGAGACGAATTGCAACAGGTGGTTTTCACCCACATTGGGTTTCCACCTTATATCTTGTGTTCTTCCATGTGATTTTCTTTCAGCTTTGTTTTACTGTTTCCAGTTACTGGTTATTTGATTCTGAAACACAGATTAACAATCAACATCAGAAAGATAAAGTAAATTAAAAGTTTGCTTTGTATACGCGGGTTTAATTAACTGAAGTAGCGTATATCATTTGATTTTGAGAAAGGAATTGTTGACTTGATAATACTGATTCACCCCCACCCTCTCAGTGTTATTTCCAACTATTACCTCCATGATGCCTTCAACAGTCATAAACTCTTTATTAAAAGGACCAGGTGTTGATATTGGTTCTAAACATGATAAATGATAATAATCATCAATGATCTTATTCACTCGACCATTTTCAGATGGTGATGGGTTGGAAAAGGATTGAACTCCCTGATAAGCCAATTCAAAAGGGCTCACATGCATCTGATTGTTGTACAAGGCTAATTCTGACTTTGAAGGCACTTTCCAAGGATCTGAAGATTCAAAATTGTTTGATGCAATCATATTCACCTGAGCCATATTATGAAGAATATTTGGTGGAGGGAGAATGAATGTTCCCATAAGAGAGGAGTCTTTAAGAAGGCCAACACCAACATCCTCATATGTAGTAATCAATTTTCCAACAAATGGAAAGCTATCAATAGAGTTAGGGTCCAAAGTGTAATAGGATCGCTAGTCTACTTTTGTAATTTTTCCTTTATGAGGAAACATGATCATTTGAAAAATGATGAGACCAAGGTAGCCATGACATAAGTCCAAATTTGGCCCAGTAATAGGCTATAATCAAGCTAAGCGTCAACGACCTCAACTTCAATTGGAATCATTTTACATTCTAATTCTATAGGCAGGTAGTTCAAAATTCCATAAGGCCAAAAACCTCTTCCATCAAATGATTTCAAAGTCGTGGGAGACTGATTGATAGTTGGAGAACCTAAATCTCTCCAAAAAGCAATAGACATGATGCATGTAGGTGCTCCTTCATCAATTACCGTTCGAAAAACTCGTTTGGTCTTGACAAAAACTAGTATCTAGAAGGCCAGTTGATGTGAGAGTATGGGTACAAGATTTTTGAGATAAGAAACAATTAAATTAGAGTCCTGGGGATCAACTACTCGTATGGCTGATAAAAGTATTTTTCTTTGTTCTGGACAAGTCTATAGCACTTCGAGAGCCGACACTGCTGAAGGTGACATATCCAAATCTTCAACAATGTTGTAATTTTGAGCAGCTCTATCATGAATATTAAAATTTAAATTTCGAAGAACACCCTTAGGAGGCAGTCGAATTACCATATAAGGATTAGGTTTTTCAATTTGTAAAGGTTCAGAAAGAGGAGGAGCTGATGTGGTAGAATGACCAAGAGAACTAGAATCATTTCCATCTACACTAGGACTTTTAGATTCGTATTATTTAGACCTCGTAGCCACCATAACTTGTGAAGACGTCATCATGAGGTCTGTCGATGTGGAAGAATACGATGGGTCATGTGAAACCATCTTACTGTCTTGAGAAGGAAATGAATCCTTTAAAACAATGGGAATAGGTGAACCTTTAATGAATTTAGAAATTTCAGTGTGTTGAAGGCATTCCTTGGTGTAATGATCATCATCACAAATTAAATAAGGATAGTGAAGTTTCTTCTTTTTGTTAGATGGTTCATTCTTGTTTGATTTCTCCTTGGGAGAATTTTTTTGCTTTGTTTTTCCTTTTCTTTCTCTTTATCTCTCGATTGCTTTTTCTTTCCAGTAGACGAATCTATGACATTTATTTCAGAAGTAATCTTAGGAGAAGGATTTTCTTTGGGTCAATTTGGTAAGGCCAAAATCTGAGTCTTTTAAGAATTTTCCTTTTTAGTCTTATATTTTTGGCTAACTGATCCAGGTGGCTCTAGACACATGTAGAAGTCCTAGGGGACTCAAAAAGGGTCAAAATTCAAAGTGGTCAGATTTCTCTCAACCTAGTACCAGATTGAAGTGCTCATCGCCCTGGTTCCAATGGTGTAAACCAAACTCAAATCCGAGTTTGTATGAGGGAGATCGAGCTAGTCAAAGTTGTGGTCAAAGTTGGGCACTGGACCAGATTTAAGTGTCCTACAAATTCACGTCATCAAGCATGGAAACTTAGCTCTCGAGAGTGGGTGAAATTGTTTCCTCTTTAATTGGTCTAATAGCCCTCATGTTAGACAAAATAAAAAATATGACCTATTACTAATAAAAATAAAAATAAAATATATGTAATGGGGTGGTGGGCCATGACCCCTGCCACCCCCCTCCCAAACCATATATATTATATATATATATATAATATATTATATATATATATATTATATATATAGTAAAAAAAAAAAAAAATTAAATATGGACCGACAAGCCATGACGCCCGCTGACCCCCAACCACCATACACCATATGTTAACGTGTTGAATGGGGTGTGGGCCACCCCCAACAGACCCGCAACCCTAGTGAAACCACTTAAAACACATGCCATATATGTTATGATATATGATGAAATTGGTGGGAGTTGAACCCATGGCCTGCAGGTCTGCTGGCCCTGCCCACACAGCAGTCCCACATTTAAATATAACCAATCCATTTCATATCAATGTATCCACACTTAGCATATAACAAGCCACGCCAACAAATTTTAACTGCCCAGTGTTAAAAAAAAATTAGCACACATTTTTTAAAACCATATGCCATAGTGAGGGTTGGTAGGATTTAAACCTCGACCTCCCCACCGAAAGTCAAGGGCTTTGGCCACTCCACCACCTGTGGCACATTTGAAAACTCTGCCACCCCTCTAATATAACAAACTGAACTTGCAGAGTACCGAGAGGAGGACAAGCAAACCAATGGTGGAGAAGGGTGGAATTCAGAGCCAGAACTGCGCCCATGCAAAACACACCCCGGGAAAAACCTTGACACAGGAGCCAAGTGCCGGAACTATTATGGCACACTTTTCGAGAAGAAGAATAATCTCTTGATGTAGAAGATTCCTTGGGAGGTATTTTTTCTTAGCGTCAGAATGTAATCAAGTTTAAAGTCATTTTTCTCAGATTTTCATAGGGAACACAATGGCGAGGTTGGATTTTCCTTTTGGGCAGTGGATTTGCAGATTCCTAGCAAAGGAGAATGTTCAAAAATCTTGAGGGAATCTTCCAAATTATTTGGAGGACAAAATTTCCTAGATCCAAAATGCAGCCAACTATATACTCATTCTTCTCAGGATTTCACAAGGATCTCAATGGCGAGATCATGGGATGCAGGTGTCAGCTCATTGCTTGTGACTCTGAAGGACAAAGGTGAAGGAGAGGGAAGGGTGACTTATCAAACACTTGTAGTGCAAACAGTGTACAAAGAAGTTACAAATTATTTCTCATGCTTTTGGAGGACCAAAAGCTCCTTGGTAGGGAGGATTGATCTAGGTGGCTCCAGACACATGCAGAAGTCCCAAGGAACTTAGAAAGGGTCAAAATATAAAGTGGTTAGATTGCTCTCAAAACAACACCAGATTGAAGTGTTCATCACCCTAGTTCCAATGGTGTGAACGACACTCAAATCTGAGCTCATATGAGGGAGATAGAGCCAGTCAAAGTTGTGGTCAAAGTTGGGTAGTGGGCCAGGTTTAAGTGTCCTACAAATTCACCATCAACCGGCATGGAAACTTAGCTCACGTAAGCAGGTGAAATTTTTGCCTCTTTAATTTGTCTAATATCCCTTATATTAGACAAAATCGAAAATATGACCTATTATTAATAAAAATAGAAATAAAATTATAAGTAATGGGTGGCGAGCCATGACCCCCACCACCCCCTACCAAACCATATATATATATATATATATATATATATAACAAAATATTAATTAAATCTGGGCCAGCGGGCGATGACCCCCACCGGCCCCCAACCACCATACACCATATGTCAGCGTGTTGAATGGGGTGCGGTCCACCCCCAATGAACCCACAACCACAGTGAAACCACTTAAAACACACGCCATATATGTTATGATATACGACAAAACTGGTGGGAGTCAAACCCACGACCATCGGGTCCACTGGCCCCGTCCACATGTTGGTCTCACATTTAAATATAACCAATCCATTTCATATCAATGTGTCCAAACTTAATGCATAACAAACTGCGCCAACAAATCTTAACTACCCAGTGTTAAAAAAAAATTAACATGCCTTTTTTAAAACTATAATCTATGGTGATGGTAAGCAGGATTTGAACCCCAGCCTCCCTGCCAAAAGTCAAGGGCTTTGGCCACTCTGCGACGCCTCTAATATAAAAACCCAAACTTGCAGAGCACCGAGAGGAGGGAAAGCAGACTAGCGGTGGAGAAGGGTGGAATTCAGAGCCAGAACTGTGCCCACTCAGAGCCATGGCCTAGGCAAAACCTTGACACAGGACACAAGTACCAGAACTATGATGGCAATCTTTTCGAGAAGAATATTCTCTTGATGCCGAAGATTCCTTGGGAGTTAATTTTTCTCAATGTTAGAATGTAATCAAGTTTATAGTCATTTTTCTCAGATTTTCACAAGGAACACAATAGAAAGGTTAGATTCACCTTTCGAGCAGTGGATTTGAAAATTACCAATGGAGGAGAATCTTCAATAATCTTGAGTGAATCTTCTAGATTCCTTGGACGCTGAAATTTCCCAGATCCAGAATGCAGCCAACTTTATACTCATTCTTCTTAGAATCTCAAAAGGATCTTAATGGAAAGATCATTTTTCTAGTTTGAGTTACAAATCTTCAGTCAACCCAAAGGAGTGAAGCTTTGGAGAATCACAAGGGAATCTAAAAGATTCCTACAAGCCCATATTTTTTTGGGGTCAGAATTCGTCAAATGGATAGTCGATTTTACACCTCTTGATGACACAAATTTAGCGGTGCTATCAGGTTTTACAGTTGAGCCTTCTATGTTTTAGAAATTTTCTATATTGGAGTGACAGTGTTAGATTTGATAGTGTGGACAGTCAACCTTATGCCATTCGATGCCACGATTTCGATGGTGCATTTAGAGCCAACAAATGAGTATTCCATTCTTCAGCTAGTATCATATTTGAGGTATATGAAGTGTTTTTTCATGTACTTATTTGATCATTTTGTTGTGAGATGCATTATGTTGTTTCAATTCCTGCTTGATGTATGATGTAGAATCTTTGTGTCTATTTCATGTGAGATATATTCATCATGGATTGTTATGTATGTTTTGATTGAGATCCCTCTGTTTCCATGATGGTGGGATACTCATTTTCACCATCGGTGTTTTGGTTGAGATCCCTTTGATGCCATGATGACGGGATACTCATTGTCACCATGTGTAAGTTATGTCATGCTGATAGGAGGTCTATTGTGAGTGATAGTTCCTGTAGCAGAACATCTTGTGGAGAGAATTTTCCTCTCATGTAGAGGGCACATGTCCTTGTATGATAGAAAACATATTCCATGTACAACTTCACCATTTCTAGCACTAAATGAAGTGGCCATCACCATCTTGACACTAGGCCCGAAGATGTGGTCCACATTGTACGAACTCCATTATCAATGTCTCTTGTTTATGATTTGTTGATCGTCATTATGTTTCCATTTTCTTAAGCATGCATATATGTTCATTTATGCTCTGTTAAAATGAAATTCTAACCACATCAAGGGAGTAAAATATCTTGGTTAAATCCGGAATTTGAGTCAACTCGGATCACTAACAGGACCAATCACACCATCAATAGCATGTGATCCTGTAAGAGCTGGGTTGGTTTGACCTGGACAAGGAAAATCTGGACTTTTTTCATACAAAGTGCTAGATTGAGTATAAACAAAATATAAGTATTGGGCACAAGCGATAAATTGATATTCAGTTACAAATCCACCTTTGGAAACATCTTAAGTAATTACCAGAAAAAGTGATTTTATAAACTAATTAGCTAAAATTTGATCTGGGATATAAATTTTAACTAAACGACATCTTCGTCTCCATTCATGAATATGATCTGAAATATAGGTAGATGTCAACTTTTTTAGAGAAGTTAAAATCTCAGTACCATTATCATATCAAATGGGTAACTGAAAATGCATCAAAAAAGTAGCGGAAATGGCATTGAAAGTACTAAAAGAAGCTCATAGTAATTCAACATACCACTTGGTTGCCAAATCGGTTAAGGTCCACTACAAAAGTCATAACCTAATGGAATAAAAAATTAATAATTTTGATGCACACCAAAGATGATAAGTCATGACATGATTTGATGGGTCTTCTCTTCATTTACCTTCAAATTTCAGAATGTCATTGGGAAAATTTATAGGGAATTTCCGGCCAAACGGTAGATAGAAAATATGATCATTTGTTATTGGAGATAGATCTGATAAATCCAAATTCGTAATAAATGGTAACTGATCATTAGGATCCTTCTGCGGGTATTGATAACCTTGAGGGACAAGTCCTATTCCTAGAGGGGGATACCCAGGATATCCTGGAATAGCCTGAGAAGTTGGAATTTTCATACCTCTAGGATATCCAGAATGAGCCATACCAAATTGTAGTTGAATGGGTACTTGAAAATTATGATTGGGGTATGCTTGATTCTAGAAAAGGGGACCCTGGCTGATTTGACACTGGATAAATCGTCCGTAATAGGGTTCACTTTGCAATGGTTGACCTTCGAAAAATTGGCTCTAGGGTTGACCTTGAAAAGTGTGTCCCTGAAACGACGTCTACATATATGGTATGCTAGGTTGTACCACAGGAATTTGGGGTATAGACTGAATCATAGAAATATTTTGATAAGTATATTCCTAAGGAATAGCTTGAGTAGTTGGTTTCACCATTGCTTGAGTGGTAATTGGAACAATTACTTCTCATACTCCTAGGATGGGATTTTATGGTGAACTTGGAACTAAATTTTGAATAGACATTTACACAACAGACTGACTAGAGTTTGTGAAGCACTTGGGACAGACCACTGGAGTGGTTTTTGAATAAGTGTTGATGGGTTACTCTAGATAACTTGTTGGACTTGTATAGGAATACCTTGAACATGCATTTGCTAAATAGGTTGTCCAATAAGTTCAATGGGTTGATAAAATGGCACTTGAGGAGAAACTTGCATTGGCTGATGATTATATGAAGGATTCTAGATTGTGCTTATAGGTTGACCTAAAATAGTGAGAGACGCTGACCATAATTTGGATAATTTCTAGTAGGAGGTTTCCCTCCAACTGTAGGATAAGATACAACTAAAGGTTGTCCTCTAGGAGGAGGATATGATGGTTGCCCCCCAAGCGGGTAATAACCACCTATTGGGTTAGCGTGAGGATTACCTACATTACTAGAAATCATATTTAAACATTGATCAAATTTCAATCCTTGGACAATAGAATAAGTTAAACCAGTTGAGATGGTTGAAGGTTGAATTGAAGGAGAAGCTCCTGATTAAGTCCCAGAAAGAGACTGATATCCCGGAGGGACTGATGGGCCACCATAAAATTGATTCTGGAGAAGTAAAAAACATAGAAGTATGTGACGACATATATTCAAAAGTCATTCTAGACATATCAAAGCCTATTACAGTAGAATAATGAGTAGCATATCGTGGAATGCCTTGACCTAAAAATTTCAACGGCGTAAAGTACAAAGGATCAGGTCGAAAAGAAGAAAAGATATGTTCCAGAATATTTGTCTGATCACTGGTAGAAACTGGTGTATGTGTAGATTCTTCCTCTTCGTCTAAGATAATATCTTCAGTACTAATAAGACTAGGTGGTAGACTATCAGTAATAAGAATTTTTACTCATGGTGAACTTGGAGTAGGAGTAGGGGCTAAAGCAGTTGAAGGTGACTCGGTTTAGAAACATCAAACTCAGGTTATTCGATATGTGGTTTGGTCAATTGTGAGTCTGAAATCTCTCCAATATCTTATTGTGTTCGAATAAGTTTAGTAGTTATTGGATCATTTACTTCTAAGTCTGATTCTAGTGTTTGAGGTTGATTAGATTCAGATTTTGTTACTTTAGGTCCTAGAATAGTAGATTTTTTTGGTTCATTCACTTTAGTTCCTATTATATCATATTCTAAAATAGTAGAAGTTTCAAGTTCCTCTATAGTCTCGGATCCTGTTGATTTTGATTTTTCAGTTTTAAACTTTTCTAGCTGACTTGGTGTATATTCAGGGGGCTGACCTAACATTATATGTAATTGTCTTGGTAATTCAACCACGATGAATTCTTAAATTAATAATTCACACATTATCAAAAATCACACCTAAAGTCTCTAAAAATTAAAAAACAAACAAAGTAATAGGTGCTAATAAATATATGGATTCAAACCATGCAAACTGGCTTTTCACATCAAAATCAATAGTTGGTGATGAAATCCAACATCAAAGAGATCAAAATGAAATTTTTATAGATATGAGTGATTGGAACTAGTTACACTAACAACCTACTTAATGAAATGATCTGACCTAAGTAACTTCACTTATACCATCTTGAGCGAAGATTACCCTCCAAAAAGTCAAAGTGATTCTAGCCAACGTCTGTTGTAGGTACAGCAGGACCTTCCTCTGCCATCACCTCGGGTAATAGCCCTAGGATTATGGTGACTAAGGTTACCAACTACAACAACTCTACCTGGGGGGAAAGTCGTAAATCAGACATACATACAAGGGCATAGTAACAATTCTCAATCCCCTTGAAAGCTCCTCAACATGGTTAATTGGAGGTTTGCTTTCAAGTGACACCAAGTACCTTTTGGCACCATTATAATACATTCAAATCAATATATCATAGCCAATGAAGTGGGTATGATCACTTCACCAAGTCTGACATGATCTCATGCTTAACTCATGTGTTAGAAGAGCTTCCCAGAGCAAAACTGAAATAATTGGATTCTATTGTTTGTTTGTAGCTTTGGAAAGTTTACTCACTTTCCTATTCCAAAGCCCTATAACTTAAGCTACTATAGGTGGTAATAGCCCTAAAAAATATAAAATCTAATTGATTTTAATTAATGTTGTGTTATTAAGTAGTTATTTACTCAATAGGTGGCGAGAGTGAAACTTCTAATATTATGACTCGACTCGAAATTCTAATGCAATCGAGCATGCAATTTGTAATATATTGTTCAATGAAATCGTAATTAAGGGAAGGTAAGAGTTTCTTGATTTTCTTCAAATAAATGAAAAACTCGAAACTTCACTAAAATTATTTTCACAAGACGTCCAATTTCACTCTAATGCAATCCAGATGCAGAAATAAACTAAGATTTCAAATTTGTCTAAGAGATCAAACAAACTCAAAATGTCCTTTGTCATTAATCACTCGAAATTTCAAAACACATAGAAATCAATCAAGAGTTTGGAAAAAACAAAATTTTCCTAATGAATTCTTTAACTTAATGATGTCAAAAGTGTAATTATGAAAGACTTCAAAGCTGAAAAGAAATTATTTCCTTTTTACCATTCAACAATGAAAGCAATTCTTCACAAAAAACACTTAATTCTGAGAAATCCTAATTTGCGATTAAACAAAGAATTTCATCACAAAAAAAGAAATATTAATAATGGATATGGTGTATTTGATAGAAAAAGATAGGAATTTAGTGATCTTGAGAAAACCTATCTTTTTTTTACGAATCAAAAAACAAACTAGACAAAACCCTAATCAAATTTTCAAAAGGGATTAATTCCCGGAAAGACTTCACCAAAGCACTCAAACAACTTTAGAAAAGGTATTTGATAATCAAAACAAATATGATGACAAATTCAAAAACAAAAATTTAGACTCTGGCTAAGAGAAAACCTATTTTTTCAAAAATTTCTAGGAACTACGCAGGCTAGTATAGTTCACTACACATGCGTGTAGTTGTTGGGGAAAAACTGTGCATATCTATGCTTTTTTGGTCAACAAAAACTACGCAAATCTGGGAAGTCCAAGAAAAATAAAAAAATAAAACATTCAAACCAAAAGATCTGAAATATCATAAATTTTCTAACACTCAAGTCCAGCTAAACAAAAAAGATCGGAAAGAAAAACCAAGGAAAGAGAAGAGAATAGTAACGTTCCCAACAAAATCGCCAATTTGTTAGGTGGATAAATCCCTCTTGCTGGCAAGAGTGATCTCCCTAGATCCTAAAGGAAACTAGAAACAAGCATACAATTGACTAACTCTTTTCCTAAGCTTCCATTGTCCGAATTGTAAATACAAGAGAAAGAGAATAATCCTCTTGCCTATTTGCAAAATGCTTGATGGAGATCCCTGCTTCGTCCTAATGCAACTTCTCAATGCTTAAAAATACCTGCAATCTTAGACATAAGAAAGATCAAAGGCATTTGTAACATACCAATTCAAACAAGCTTAATCCAATGATCAAGGAGATTAGAAATTGAAATCATCTTAATGAATATCAAAAGAGACATAAATAATTCGTCATTTCAGTAAGACAATACAATGTAGAAAATTAGTCATTTGTATTAATTCAAGGATAAAGAAGAGTCTTACAACCTCTGCCTTGATGTCATGAGGTTACTCCCAAATGCCTCCAACCCTCTCCTTAGATGATAAGCCTTCCAATCTAAATCCAACAAGATAACTCTATCTTTATGAACCTCCCAATCCCTCTAACCTGTATTCAATTTATAGGCCAAGAGGAAGAAGTTTCATATCCAAAAGAGAAGGATGAGATCCTCTAATTGGGAGATTAGGGTTTCTTGATGAGAGGGAATTAGCTCCATGATTTGAGGGGTATGGCTTGAATAGATATGACCCAAAAGCTTTCAATTGGGATATATTCACCCAATAATTCTTCTAGAATTCACTTTTTGTTTTAACTTTTATTTGAGTTTTGTGCATGGTCTACAGTGGATGACAGAGGTAGTTCTATGCAGTTTTCAAGGATAGAAACTTTTGGGAAAAATACTGGGAGGGGGTGGGTGTGGTGGGCGGGAAGGGGGGGGTGGTGAATCCATTATTTTTAAGCAATTAAAATTTCAATTTTCATATCCGATTTCTATATGCGACTTTACTAAAGGTAACTCGAGTGTGTATGCGACTATTATTAAGACAACTAGCGTATATCTAATAAACTTACTTTTCAGTTAATTCATCTTCCATTTTATCTTAATCCAATGCATCAATACTTCATTCAAAATTATATAAACAATAACCATGTGCAGTAATAAGAAAATAAACCATCACACATAATCAACACACATGAACACCAAGATTTAAGTTGGAAACTCAATGGTGGAGAAAACCACCAATGTTGTCGTCTCTATCTTCTTTTAATATAAATAAAAAATTCTTACAATATTTTACTGCCGTGAATTGATACCACCACACAGGAACCTACCTGAAAAATACTACAACCCTTGCTCATTCTCTAACACCCATAGGAAGGGAGCACCAATGTCTCATTTACTAGCACCCACCGGAAGGGATCTCTAACCCCCTAATCTGATTTACCAGCTACCACTGGAAGGAAGCTTCAACTCCCTCATTGAAGGCTCCAACCCTCAACACCTTCGGGGACCACGTTTCATAAATTTTCATAATGGATCCACCTGCTACAACACATCACAACTTGTAGGCCATGTTTTATCAAATTTTTAGATTGGACCCACTACCAACATTTAAGCCCAAAACCAATCATCAAAATTGAATCTTATCACGGTAACTCAAATATCAATCTGTAATCCAAATGGATCAATCAATCACTAAAACCCAATCACTTAATCAACTAAATTAACCACAACTCAACCAATCAACTGAAACCCAAAACTTAAACAACCAAAACAGTCAAGTCATTGTAACCAAAATACCAATCAACATACTGCAGATCACATAAATTAGATTTTGTTACTGCAAACCATGATAAACCATATGTCACAATGCACACTACTTTACAGTAGAAAACCCACATGTGTACATGCTTTCCATGAAGCATACCCATGTATAGATCTTAAATCAATGATTTTTAAAAACTAAACCACTATCATTTTGAAATAAATATTGAATCATACTCAGATCTACTGCATCATTTTGAAACAACCATAGAACCTTCATTGATATTCATTCGTAAATAGCAAGTAACTTCAACATTATTCAATCAATCAATCAATCCTTATTCAAAACATCAATGTCTAAGGCTAGATCATCAAGAAGACTTCATTGACAGACAACAAAAACATAATAAGACTAAATAAACTAACCAGACATCATACTCATCAAAACCCTACTTTTTGTACGCACTTTCTGTAAAGCATATCTGCGTGTATATGCAATTTTTAGGAAACAAACCCGCATATATGCGACTTACCAGTATCACAGCCCACGTGTGTACACACCTTGAAGGCTATAAAACCCACGTACATATCTGCAATTTTTTACTCTGACCTTCGGTGCAACATTGAACTTCGGACATACCCATATCTCAGCATAATAGAAAAATCATGCGTCAAGACACTATCAACGCAGATCAAATCACCTCATAATAAAGATTGTCATTTCAGATCTATTGGATCTGATCCATTGTCAAATTCCTGGGTGCATAGTTATTTTTATATCAAGCAAAACATTAACAACCCATTACATGTATATTTGCTCCAGATCTAATTATTCATGAAACACTCATCACTTGCACACCCTGCCACTTTGATCTTCATTTCCTTATATATCTTGGCCCTTATCCAATACCACAAGTCAAAACCATACTAATGTCGATGGTTTTCTTAAACGGGATCAAAACATCTGTTGTTGGGCTCAATACTAGAGGATAATGCCATGGTAAGTAACCTTGGTATTAGAATACCATGTTGTGGAAATTGTATCCACCTTTTCTTCTTCATACTCGTGTGTGTACGTGTATTTTCTTAACGGAAACTATGTATACTTCTTGAAATTTCAACTTTTTCATTCCTCTATCTCTAGATTGTTATTCCTTTGTCAAAATTCTATGTCACATCTGTAGACACATCCTATTGACATATGTATCAAGTAGGTTTCCATCATAATTCCAACAATATCCCCCTTTGGACTTGATGACAACCACTTTGGTGTTTGGTCACCACAACCTATAGATACATGTAAAGCACATCAAGCCAAGCACCAAAATTTTCAAACACCAAGTTACTCTCCCCCTTTGACATCAAGGGCAAAGGGTGGACCAATTTTGAATGAAATCTTCTCTCTTGAGCGTTGTAGATTTGAACCGTTGAGTACTAAATACTGACCATGCTCCCCTTGAAGTACATGACTCTATGACTCATATTACTTTTCCTATCACCAAGGACTCAAATTTACATCAATCACCCAATCATAGTGGATTTACATATTAGACATCATTATTACATCAACTTCCCAATCACAATGGGGTTACAAATTACATCACATGTCCAAAAGGACTTGACCACAATAGTCCATACATGATTGAATTTCACAATGAGTACATCATATGTCTTTACACAACCTTTACATCAAGTGATAGATATTACATTTATAACAAAGACAAATAATACCATGATAGTCATCAACAACTATCATATACCATATATGATTTGCAGCAGGAGCATCTGTCAACAACACCAAGAACAACAACCTCTACATTTCCATCATCAGTTCACAAGATAAGACAATGTATCTTTAATATCATTGACTTATGACTAGGTATGCAACATAGATATATGTTATCAACTCATCCTCTTGGCCTCATCAAGACCAACTTTCTCTTTTTCCTTAGTATAAAAAGCCTTAATCCATGTTCATCAAAGCGTAGATTTTCATGTATCAACTAACCTTATGCCATGTATCCAAGTAGTAATAACCATATCTTTACAAAACCATTCCCATCATATCATGTACACGTGTAAGCAGCGTAGTCATCATCCATGAGAACAACACCATCATAGCAAGAACTGCATGTTCTTTCCACAACTACCCCCAACATATACATGTATCATTGCTAGGGAGTTTTTCTAATGTCCCACATATGATAAGCATCAACCATGATTAGAAACTCATGCATCAATCAACATATGTGAGAACCAAGCATATCATCATAAATTAGGATAAGAAGAAGTATTCCTCATTCCTTAACATCATCAATATGAGACTAAGTATGTCATGTCTCCAAATAGCCATGTCTTTATGAAACCTTCAGTAACACCATTCTCTTGAACCATTTTCTTCATACAAGGAGAACTATCACACCAACATGCAACTTTAGTAATCATTCATAAGATCCTTATTTGTAATTCATCCATCATAGAGATAGCAGTATGTATCTATCTTCTCATCAATGAGAAAAGAAAACCATGAGCTCACCATCATTTGGAAAACTTTGTTAGTAAATAATCTCCTTGGTACCATCAAAAGTAACAATCCTCAAACAATATACCATGTGAGAGCCAAGAACTATAGGAATCATCATCCATAACTACACCATATGCACATCATGCATGACAATATCATAACATGACGTGTCATTTAAATAGTTCAACAACATAATCATCATCACCATTGATAAGAATCATTATGTATCAAGGACTTCTAAAGAAAACATAATGTGAAAAAATCATTATTAGAAGCATAACAAATGCTCCCCCTAAACTTGTGCCAACTATTCACTGTCAAATCTGATCATATCATTTCATATATTAGTAAGAATCATCCAAGTATCTTCATCAACCAAACATCCATCAAGTCATCAAAAACTTATACAAACCAAAAGCACTTTTAAATAGCATCAACATATTGTAACCATCAACCATTAGATTAGAAAAAGGCAAACAATAATTGACTAAAGCATATCAGATCCTTTTCCTGAGTTTGTCCCACTATTTCTTCATCATAACAATAAATATGCAGCTATTTAGTTCAGAACTCACGTATACATGCGACTTTTCTTCATAAGATCCACATATAGAAAGTGAAATACTAAAATTTCACACCTTTAGCTCCCCCTCTGTTTATTCTATTGGTACCTATTTACTTGTTACTACACCAGAGGCACTATTAGCAGTATAAGCAACATGAAAAAAAAACAACCATGGGAATCATCATCAAGACAAAACATGTATTACACCCCTTGAGATTACACCATTGATTCTGAGGACCTAATAATCATCTTCAACCAAGTACCTCGCTACAATTAGAAGTATTCATTTAAGAACAATGGAATGCAATAGGAACCATCTTCTTTTACTCTAAGTCTGAATATTTCTCAAATATATGAGAATTATGTTCTTCAAACACGTAAAATCTGCCTAGGTTTCTATATCATCTTGCTACGACTATTCTAGATAATTCATTCATAACTTTACACTTGGTTGATGTAAACACAATTATATTTCACTTATCTGCCATTTGACCTACACTTGGAATATTATGCTTTAGCCCTTGAACTAATAAGTCATTAGTTGCTCCTCTAGTTTTATTATTTCTGGATTTACCTTGTCCTAGAACTTTTCCTGAAACATTAGTTACAAGAATACCATTACTATGTTGGTTCTTCCTGAGATACTCCATTTTACTCTTATCCCTAGTCATGTGATGAGAGCATCCACTATATATGCACCATTCATCTTCATATTTATTTGAGAAGAGAGCAAGACCACACCATGTATGTTCTTCTTCTTTCTTCTTATTATGATGATCCAATTTTTTCAGGTCTTCTGATATTAATGTTCTTATCTTATTGCTTACCATGTTATATGCAGCGATCCATAGACTTGTTCTTGCATTCTTTTGCTACATGCCCAAACTTGTTACAAGCATAACATATTATATGTTTCATATTTCTTCTATTGCAATCAACGGATTTGTGACCAAACATATCCCTTAAAGTACCTGGAAGTTGATGGTATTTCTGTGAGACGATTCTTATCTTGAAACATTCTACTTTTGCAATTGGCTACAACATGTCCATAGCTATGACATATAGAACATTCAACATTATTGATCAGAGGAGAAAATCGATTAACACTCTTTTAGTTAGGAGTAAATGATTCCCTTTGAATATTTTCTTTCCTTGGTTGTTGTTGAGGTTGACTTCTTATCTCTTTGTTGAGAATTTGGATTTTGCATTATAATTCCTTGCCTCGGCTTGTCAACTAGATTCTCCTTCAATAGTTTCATGAAAACCAAGACCATATTTGATGGTAGGAGACCTTTGAATACTAAGAATATTATCCAAAATCTTAGTACTAGCTTGAAATCGCAAATGTTTATCGTTTTCTTATAATTTACCTTTTAGGATATTTACCTCAACCTGATATTGATTTTCCTTTTCTAGATACTGCTTTTTCATAATTTCTTCAACCTTTCTTCCTTCCTCCATTTGTTGTTTTAATTTCAGAACCTCTTCTTTCAGCCCATTTTCTTGTTGTTCAAATGCTTGAAGTAGTTCTCCCTTACACTTATCTGATTTTTCAAGATCTTCTCTAAGAGAGATGACCTCAGATTCAAGACCTTCACAATATTAGTTAGATATCATACCAGTGTGATTCTTGTTAGCAACTTATGGTAATATTAACAATCTTTTTCAAATCAAGATAAAGTTTGTTCTAAGGTCAAAAAATCCTTCTAACCTATCTTTGTTTGAATCAACAACTCCATATGTCGTTTTGGTCACATTGTCAGATATAAGATTACCTGAGAAATCCTCCTTTGGGACTTCATGTATTTCGTGTAGCTTATCCCACACTTACTTTGTAGTAGTAAAATGCATAACCTTATATCATATTGAATTAGATATGCTACAAAAGATGTTACTCAAATCCTTACTGTTCTTTTGCACTTCCTTGTCTAATGGAGGAAATTTGGTTTAACCATTTCACACTAGATTCCAGACATCAAGATTCATTAGATTATACTTCATCTTTATTTTCCATTGTTGATAACTATCTTTGCTTAGCATAGGCACATTTGCATTGTCCATTGATTCTAAATTGCCTTGCTCTGCTTCTTCAAGAGACATCATTTTTGAATTTGTTTTTCTCTTTAGAGTAACTACTTTCACTTTTATCCATAAGTGCAAGCTCAGTGGTTTCACTATCAGCATCACTATCATTGCTACATAGACAAGAAAATGGATTACATTTTGGACAAAAACCCATACCTGATGATGCTTCGTCTTCTTCATTCATGATCAATAGAAAATGGGTTGCTCCCAAACTTGAATATTTGCTGACATCTGTAACTTCCACTGCATCTGATATATTTTTATCAGAGTTTTCAATAAACATATTGTTTTCTTCTAGGACATCAAACTCATTATTACTTTTATCTTCAAATGCCATAAGTAAGTGACAATCTTGATCAAGCTCACCTTCTTCACCATTTGAAAGACCATCATTGTCTTCATGTGTATAACAACTTCTTCTGTTTTCAAACCTCTTCCTATTTATTTTTGTAGTTTCTTTTCCTTTCTCTTGATTTTCTTTATAGGGACACATAGCAGCATAATGACCAACTCTACCACATGCAAAATAGTTGAAAGGAATATTACCTCTTAATCTTCCAGTACCAACTTGGAGTTCCTTTACGAAATTTTCTTCTTCTTCTTCTTATACATAACCTGATTCTTCCTTTTATTTTCCTTTTGCAGTAGCTTTGAAGATTGCTTCTCTCATGTCTAATGGATCACCTTTCCTCATCTCAAATGTTGTCAATATTCCATGGAGTTGATAAAGTGTGAGATTTTTCAGAGCCTGCATTTCTTCAATAGTAGATACTTTGGAGTCAAACTTCAGAGTTAAAGATCTCAAAATATTTTCAACAATAGTAGCATATTTTATTTCTTCACCAAGATTCCTTATGGAATTAACAATTTCATCAACTCTAAGAAAAAAATTCAATGCTTCCATCATCATGCATTTTCAATGTCTCATACTGTATTCTAAAAGTTAAAAGTCTAACCCTTTTTACCTTGGTGTCGCCCTCATAACTTTGGATAATCTTATCCCACATTCCCTTTGCTATTCAGTTGCATTACGTTCACAAACTCAGACTTTTCCAGACTTCACAAGATGTAATTTACATATTTTGCATTAGTTTCATATCATTTCTTTCCTGCAGTATCTGAAAGAATAAAGGTTGGATATTGATATCCACTTTCAATGGTTTCTGATACATAGGCTCGTAGTGCCTACAAGTATGCTCTCATCCTAACTTTCCAAAAGACAAAGTTAGTTCCATTTTATATATGAGGTCTGATAGAAAAGACGCTTTCATGACTACTCATCTTGACGGATCTCCTTCAAGCGATTAAGCTTCTGTCGAAGGACATGCTCTCATTCCAATTGTTGGGAAAAATGATGAGGGGGAGGGGGGGGGGGGGGGGGGGGGGGGGGGGGGCGCACCTGAATTAGTATTTTCAAAAAATTAAACTTTTCAATTTCATATATTGATTTCTGTATGCAACTTTACCGAAGGTAACTCACGTGTGTATGCGACTCTTATTAAGACAACTAGCGTATAGCCAGTAAACATAATTTTTAGTTAATTCATCTTTTGTTTATCTTAATCCAGTGTAGCAGTACTTCATTCAACATTATATAAACAATAACCATGTGTAGTAATAAGAAAATAAATCATCACTCATAGTCAACACACATGAACACCAGGATTTAAGGTGGAAACCCAATGTGGGAAAAAACCACCATTTTTGTCGTCTTTGTCTTCTTTTAAGATAAATAAAAACTTCTTACAATATTGTATTGGCGCATAATCATACCAGCAAGTAGGCACCCACCTGCAGAAGGCTACAACCTTCGCTCATTCTCCAGCACCCAATGGAAGGTAGCACCAACCCCCTGATCTCATTTCTCAACACCCATTGGAAGGTACCTCCAACCCCTTAATCTGACTTACTAGCTACCACAAGAAGGAAGCTTCAACTCCCTCATTGAAGGCTCCAACCTTCAACACCTTTGGGGACCATGTTTCATAAATTTTCATACTAGATCCAACTACTACATTACATGACAACTTGTAGGTCACGTTTCATCAAATTTTCAAATTGGACCCACTACCAACATTTAAGCCTAAAATCAATCATCAAAAATGAATCTTATCACTATAACTCAATTATCAATCTCTGGCCCAAATGAATCAATCAATCACTGAAATCCAATCATTGAATCAACTGAATCAACCAAAACTCAACCAATCAACTGAAACCCAAAACTAAAACAACCAAAACAGTCAGATCACTGTAACCAAAATGCCAATCAACATACTGCACATCACATAAACTAGATTTTGTTACTGCAAACCCTAATCAACCATATGTCACAATATGTACACTAGTTTACAGTAGCAAACCCGCATGTGTACACGCTTTCCATGAAGCATACCCACGTACAGATCTTAAATCACTGATTTCTAAAAGCTTAACCACTATTGTTCTAAAGTAAAATACTAAATCATACTTAGATATATTGCAACATTATGAAACAACCACAAAAACTTCAACGATATTCATTCACAAATAGCAAGTAGCTTCAAAATTCTTCAATTAATCAATCCTTATGCAAAACATTAGTGTTTAAGCCCAAATCATCGAGAATACTTCATTGACAGACAACAAAAACACACTAAGAGTGAATAAACTGATTAGACATCCTACTCATCAAAACCCCATTTTCTGTATGCACTTTCTGTAAATCATATCCGCATGTATAAATTTGACTAGAAAATTGCGCGGGTGATACTAAACAAGTTATACAGCCATTTTACCGAAAATTCACATCTTCTTCAAGGGTTTTCTATTGTTTGACTTCTAAGGGAGTATAATGGAACATGTTTATGGATGGTGAGAGATCCATTTTAATAGTCAAGTGTCATGGTGAAAAATGGCATGTAACAGTAGCAACTAGTCATGATCATGTAGCACTTGCTATATATCTTGTAACATTGGACCCCAGATCTTGTAGAAGTTAGTGTTTAGCGCTGTAGCTTCTCTGTGGAAACCTATGGGACCCTTAGTGGTAGCTATATTGACTCTTAATGGTGAAGTGGGCCTCTTTTACCATTTTTGGAATGAGACTCTTGGTACAAGTGAGGCTCGAGCCCACTCTTTATTCCTTTTGTGGTTTGGTGGTGGGCTCAACACGTTGTCTTAGTTTGTCCCCACCTACCATCTTCATAACTTCCTCATATCTCAATTGGCTCACTCCTTGAAATCTTCACCTTTCCTTCTTTTTCGTTTTCTCCATGTTGGATGAGATAGGGAGTTAACTTTACTCAACTATTCGATAGTGGCCGAGACTATTGGCCACCTTTAGCCTACAAAAACGTTGTTCCTCATGCATTCTAAAAATTTTCAAACTATTATGTGCTTAAATGAAAAGGTCTGGAGTTTCATACATGTGTCTTCTTGGTGGTCTTTACCTATGTGTTCATTGCTTTATATCTACATGTTGTTTTCGAACAAAAGTAATGCTCAATTTTATGACTTCTTGAGGTGGCATCTTCCCATGCTTTTTGCTCCATGCATTGGCCCTATTGTGAAAGCATGTTTTTTTTTTTTTTTTTTATGTTTTTGATATGTGATTAACTGATCAAAGATTGTCAACACAAGTTTTGTAGAGTTTAATCAAATGTTGTTGTTGAAGATGAACATTGATCTTGTAGTGGCCTTACGGAGGTTCTTTGGCTACACAAAATCATGTAAATGACTCTCCAATGCCCTCATGATGGTTAGTTCTTCATTACGGTGAACTCAACTATGGTCCTATAGGTTTTGTGTAGATTGCTAAAAGATTGTACTTCTTCCTGTAGTTGTCACACAGACCCCTCTATGTCCACAATATCCTTCAGATAATGCTTCCAAAAGCACTGACAATTCATGATCACTCTATGGACAAGGATCAAAATCCTTGGTTGAGATGAAAGTAATGAAAGAAGGGGTGAAAATGGGGATTTTTTATATGAAAAAAGGTGGATATTTGGGTGGAAAGGAGGGAAAATGGTGTGGATTATGGATGATTATGGTGTGGTGGATGCCTCCTCTTATTCCTCTATGAAAATCATAAGATCTAAACCCTTTTCCTATGTTGATCTCAATCCTGTAGCAAATATGGAAAAACCTATGGTACATTCAAGACAATCCTATAAGAAATTCAAGACAATCATGCAGCACTTTAGGACTAATGCAGAATTGAGTGAGATAGGTGACCTCGTAATGGAGGAACTTGGGGGAGTTGATGAAATGATGGAGGAAATGTAGAGAGCTAGCTCGATGGATGGAAAAGCGGAGTTTGGAAGATATATATTTGATTCTTGTCCTCTTTGGTTGAGGCTAGATCCCTGCAAGGAAAACACGTTAGCAACAATGATGTAAGGGCTCCCTTTTGTTTCCTCTTTTTTCTCTATCTCTTTGTCTTTTTTCTCTTTTTCTGTCTTTTTTTGTTAGACTTGCAGGTTGCCTTAAAGGAGTTTTTCAACCTGTAGGATTGCCCCATGTGCCTCAAAGGAGGCTTTCACCTAAGGAATTTTGTTTTTTCACCCTTGGACTACCTGATAGAGGATTTCATTCCTATATTTTGCCTCGGGTGCTTCATGGAGGTTTTCACCTAGGCTTCTTATTATATTTTCCTTTTTTATTTTTCTCTTTTTTTGTGTTTTTTCTCTTTTTCTTCTTCTATTGATCAAAGGCTGGATGAAATAAGAGTTGTGAGACTCCAATCACATTCAAATCCTTCCTTATTGAGTTGGTAAAATCCTCTTTTGATAGAAAATTTTTGTAGAGTTTCAATTAGTAGCCATTGACTAAAAGTGGAATTCCTTCTTCATCAATTGTTCTGATCTAGAAATAGCCATCTTCATGACATTTTTCCATCAAATAAGGACCCAACCATCTTGTCATAAGATTTCCCTTGAAATTCTTGAATTTGGAGTCATATAATACGGCTTAGTCACCCTCTTCGAAAGTCCTTTCTTTGATTTTTTTGTCATGCCAATTATTCCTCTGTAATTAGACCACCTTTATATACATGTGGGCCTGCAACCTAAGTTCATCAAGAGCATAAATTGTTGAAACCTCTCTTTCTTAGCATTGGTGATGTCTAGGTCCAATTGTGCTACCATTATTCAGATGAACACAATATGCTCTTCTCAACCTTGAGCTTAACTTGCACAAGTATTTCCTATCCTCCGCTTGATGACTTCCTTTGGTCAATACTTAGCCAAGTTTCTAAGCCTTCAAGCTTCTAATTCTTTGCACAATTCCTGAGAGAATTAGACCATATTTAAAGGGGAAATCCTGATCCATAATTGTGCAATCCCTTCTAGGTTCAGTTCCTAATTGCATGGACCATTTTTACAACTCGGAAAATTATACAACAAATAGTACATTGTCCCTGCACTCTAGTCTCAACCGGGTCTTTCTTAGAATCGACATGCATGGATTTCTGATGAGGGAATCTTCAGTTAACTATAGTAGCACTAGTTGAGTGCACTAATGCATCAACTGACTGTTAACTCACTATTAGTTCCTCAAACAGTTTGGAATTATTTTAGATAGTGGAGGAATGACCTGTTATAGAGTTTTATGAACCAAACGTTCTGGATTGTCAAGTGAGTCCATCCTCAGGGGATACGTCAATAGATTTAATAAAGTACTAATGCTATATCCAAGAGCTAATCTTGAGAGTATATATATCGATTATGAAAAGGAATAATGTAAGAGATTTAGTTGGTCATAATCTAGATAATTTGGTAATATATTGAAAAATTGGAAATTTAAAACATTAGGGATTTAATTAATCAATTCACTATAATATATTTGTATATATAAATTCTAGTGTTAATTAGTTATGATTTATTTTTAGTTTGAATTATGAAAGCTTTATTACCCTCTTTTGATTTAATTTCATAGATTACTTATAGGTTTATAATTAATAAATATGATTAGAATGTAAAAAAAAAATTATAAGTATTCTTGATCTTAGATTAATAAAAAATAGCATCTACGAATAGTTATGAAATTTAATTAAACCTGAGAATTGTTTATTATAAGAAAATATTTGATTAGATTCAATGTAATGATTTCCATATATCAAATAAAGTTTTTTTTTATGCTAATTATTCCAATTGTTTAAATTGAGGATCTATTACAATCAAGGGATTTTTTATTTTACGGATATGTTACAATCAATGTATTTTTTAGCTTAGATGAATAGAGAAGTTAATCTAGAAGTATTATGATGGAAATTATATATTTAATAAGATGAGAAATTTTTATTTTTATATTATATATAATATAATAATTATATATATATATATATATATATATATATATATTGAAGAGGGTGTTAGATTAAATTTTGTTTTATATGAAAGAGGAGGGATTAAATTATTATAAGGGATATGAGTGAATAATTGGTTTTTTTGGTTTTCAAATAAAGGTTTCCAGGCGTTGCTTAGTTATAATCCATCGTCATGATTCAAGTTGTTCTTTTTTTTTTTCTATTTCGATGGCTTCTTTGATTTTCCTTTTAAGATATTGGTCCTCTTTTTTAATTAGTTTGGCTTCTTCCATACATATATAATGTGAGGAAGAGTGAACATGTTCCAGTAAGGCAGATTTTGAGGTCCTTTCTCTTCTTATGTTTGCTATGTGCTCTTTGATTCTGATGTTGAAAGATCTTCCTGTTTCACCTATATATTCGTTACCGCATGAACAAGGAATGCCATAAACACCTTTTTGAGGATTAGGGTTTATGGGATATTTAACCGAGTTGAATGATTGTCTGATGGTGTTAGGAGGGGTGAAGGATACATTAATGTTGTGTTTCTTAAGAATTTTTGTAATTTTTCTCAGTGGTGCCTTTTATGTACGAAAGGGAGACCTTAGGAGTGATTGCCAAATCTTGTTCTTTGTTATTATTGTTATTCTTTCTTAGGGATTGGTGCATGGCTTTCTTAATGTGTTCTTATTATAGCCATGTAGTTCAAATGCTTTGTGAAGATCATCAAATTCATATTTTAAATGGTCAGGATCAGATATTCCTGGCTGCCCTAGTGGTTAAGGTCCTTATGATGCCAATTTTCTATTTAGGGTGGTGATGAGAATTTGCATGCAGATATCGCTCAGTGTGATTTTTCTTTCTAAAGACTTGGAAACCAAGTGACCCTTATTTTTTAGTTAGAAGGATATCCGGAAAGGGAAGTTGCTTGTTAGTTTCAATTTCTATAGTGAATTTTATATGGTCAGAGAGGCTATTTAAGTGATTGAGGAATAGGTTTATTTTTTCTTTCCCATGACTTCACTTGGAAAATATGTCATCAACAAACCTTTTCAATTCTTTAGGGGTGTAGGGAAATGACTTATGGGCTTTCTATTCAAAGTTCTCCATAAAGATGTTGGCAATTATGGGGGATAGAGGAGAGCCCATAGCCACTCCATGGGTTTGTTCGTATATTTTACCTTTGAAACTGAAGTAAGAGGATTTTAAGCAAAGCTCCAAAAGGTCCATAGATTCATTATCAATGATTTCCCTCGTGATATTAATAGCTTCATCAATAGGAACCATATTATATAGAGATACAATATACGAACTAACCATGAGGTCATCATTCTTCATTTCTATGTTTTTACTCCATTGAACAAAAGAAGTGGAGTCTTTAATATAAGATGGGGTCTTACCAAACAGGGGTCTGAGTTTTTTAGCAAGGTATTTAGCAAGAAGGTAAGTAGGGGAACCTATTGTGTTGACTATAGGTATGAGAGGTATGTTGGGCTTATGAACCTTAGGAGAGCCATAGATTCTAGGAATAATAGAAATGTTAGAGGTTATTTTCTTTTTATTGATGTCGTTAACAGATGATTCTTTGATTTTCTTGGTTACTTCACGAAGAATTTTATCATTGGGCTATTTATTAATGATTTTATAGCAACCACTATTATATAGGTGTTCTTCCATTTTATTGTCATAATCAATTATATTCATGATTATAGTTGCATTGCCCTTATATGCCTTTAGGATGACTATGTTTTTGTTTTTTCTGAGGTTGTTTAAAGCTCTTTTTTCTTCTAAGGATATGTTGGATGAAGGGGATTTAGAAGTTCTAAGAATTTTCACAATATCTTGTCTAATTTCTTCACTTTTAGCTATATCTAGGTCCTTAATTGCTACTTCAATATTGCTAATAACCTCATCCGCACGTATTTTATTAGGAGTTATGGAAAAATTTAGACCTTTTTTCAAAATGGATTCGGTTGCATGGTCTAAATGGATGTCTACTAAGTTAATGACTTGGGCATTATTTGATTTCAAAATTTGATAGTGATTGGGATTTATGGGTCAAATTCCTTAATTATGTGAGACTGACAAGATAGGAGTTGCGTTGTTGTCCCTACAAAGGATGGTGGAAGAGATGACATACATATTGTCTGAATTCGAATTGGGATGATTGGACTGAGTTGTTGACCAAATTCTGAATTCGCGAACTATTTTCTATGAGAAAACCTGATGTGGTTATCATGCCACATTGTTGTGTTGTTTCCACAAGGGGATCTATTGATAGAATCATGCCCCATGGCTACGTTGCTATCACAACTCATGGTGTTGGAAGAGACAACCTTTGTATTATCCAAATACGAATGATTGGCATGATATTGGAGACCGGTCCCAACATTGTTGTGCTTATTAAATAGAATCAACATGTTGGGAGATGTGTTGTCCAAAACTTGGTTGCTGGTGATTGAGTTTGGCTGGAAAGAGTAAACAGGATTCAATGCAGTACTAGGAGATGAAGATTTATGGTGATCTGGGTGATTGTGGATCATCATATGCTCGAGAGGAGGAGAGCTGAGTGAATTTTTGACCAAGTCATGGGGCTGGGTACCAATTATGGACTGCATCCTGGGGGTCAACGTTGGTAGTGATAAAGGGCTATGTGTTGCTGATGTTTTTGAGTTGGGTGGCAATGGGGGATGCACAGTTTGTATCCACAATATTGTGCAATGTAATGTATGTGATAAAGGGTAGTGTATTAATAGAAAGGAGGGAAACATGTAATGCATTATCAAAATGAGGGAGTTGGGTGCTAGTTGCAGCCTGTAATTTGGAGAAAGCATAGTGGTGATGAGAGCGCAAGTTATAATCTGTGCTTAATTGTACAGAGTTGGGTGAACTAAATTAACTGGACATAACTCAGTAAACTGAGTTAACTAATTACCACTCATACTTAACTCATCTTAGACCCCTATAATATGGGGAGAACATATACATGACTTCATAAATACTTCCAACTCCAAATTCCTAAGTTAACTAAGTCAACTCACTCTAGTTAACTATTACAAGTTGCTATGAGAATAAGAATTAAATTAAACTAGAATTTCAGGATTATATTTGTATTATTTCTTGTTGCTATTTTCAACACACTGAAGAATATTCCAACTCTTATTATTACAATAATATTATAATATGATCTTGCATTGGCCTTGTATTGATTGTTAAATCGGCCTAGGTGTTTTCGAGAAAACTATTGTCTTTTTGATCTGCTAGTGCCATTAGGATTGGCAGCTATCCTAGAAACAAACAATTAAATCAATTTGTGATTTCCTCTATGTATTATAGATAAGAGAGAAGCAAAGGGACCAACCTGGATCTTTCGCTTGACTCCTTGCTTGATTTCTCTCATCCTTGACAGAGCTTGCAACTCTTCTCCTACTTGTCCCGCTTAGAGAATACATGTAGAAACGAAGTAACACAACACCATCGAAGCATCTTGAACTATGATATCAAAAGCATTGAAAAATAAAAAATACAATGAGCATACAATGGCATTTACAAATAACAACATTCACAAATACACAATTGTATGGAGGAAAACTCAAAGAACTTTATTAATAATAGAAGAGAGGATTACAACCTAGCTGTCTAATCTAGCATCATCCTCCCAGCATCAAAGCCATCTTCACCTCATGAAAATAAATATCACCCAAAAATACAACGTTCCCTCTCAAAGACGAACTATCAGAACTTCCTTAAAAATTAGAAAATTCCAGCCTCTAGATCTCTTAGATGAGGGATCCATTTATAGATTTCTGCAAGGGCGTGAGTCATCTCTGGGTTTCTGATTAGTGTCATTCCACTTGTTGTTCTTCATTCCACTTGGAGATTTCTTAGATCTCTTAGATCCCTGGGTGAATTCAGAGAAGCAAGTGTCATGGGAGAATTTTCTATAATATTCCATGAGCATCCACTTCGCAAACTGTCTCAAACATTTGTCCATTATTGCTCATTGCACATGCATCACACCTAGCTAGTGTAGGAGTCAGTATGCATTGTGTTAGCACTTGAAATTTCACCTCAGGCTGAAAAAGGCAAACCTCATGGCAACATCAAACCATTTAGCCTCGTAGCTAGCCCTACGGGGCAGGAGAAGGCTCTCTCTGGTCAAAC
Source organism: Pinus taeda (assembly GCA_000404065.3). Classification (NCBI taxonomy): domain Eukaryota; kingdom Viridiplantae; phylum Streptophyta; class Pinopsida; order Pinales; family Pinaceae; genus Pinus; species Pinus taeda. The sequence goes on from APFE030944824.1 coordinate 69,355, forward strand.
TCAGTAAAATCTTCAATGGATGAGATGACCAATAGGGTAACACTGATATTAGGCTAGTAAACTGATCAAAGAGTTTGATTTGGGGTTTTTAGGGTTTTTGGTGGAAAATTGAGGGGATGGCAATTTTGGGTGCGAGGATTGGACACAGTTTCTGCAGGGGGTTCTTTGGGGCGAGGTAGGAGACAGTATTGATGCCTTTGATTGAGGTGGATGATTAGG